>JANHFY010027479.1:46469-63882 GCA_027560095.1 Chloroceryle inda
AGGGGAGTGGAGGGAAGAAGCATTCAGTAAATAATACTACTTTTTTTTTCCTTTAAAGTGCCCAAGTGCTAACATAATTAAAAAAGAGAACAAAAAGATTCGTAATATTTAGTGGCAATGTGGAAGGAAAAAATGCAGAAGAGAACAGCAGCTGAGACAGTATTTAATCAGGGTCCCTTACAAAGTCCCAGAAAAAGACACAAGAGGTCTGATGAGACACAGCTGCACTAATCCTTGCATAAGAAAAAAAAAATCAGAAAGAGGGGGATATGTTGATGAAAGATTGATAATGCACGACACAGTTGACTGGAGAAGATTAATGTATTAGAACAACAACCACAACAAAGGATCCAGCAAGTATACTCTGATTGTACAGCCACATCCTGCCATGGATTTGTAAATGCAGCACTTGTCCTAGTCATGGGATTGAATTTAATGCCTGTAGCAATGGCATGTTTTTCCCTCGAAAAAGCCAGTGTGGAGCAGGAAAACCTTTCTGATAGGAAAGTTATCAAAGCCAGTATGGTCTTCTGAAACATTTTGGTTGAAGTGAATTCTCATGAAGAGAATTTCTTTTCTGGAGAATTTTCAACCTGATTTACCCTAGTATTCTTTGGGTCATATATAATACCCACAAAGCAATTGAAATATTAAAGAAGGAAATTCACATTCCTTCTCATACATGGTTTGGGGTTGGTTTGTGTGGTGTGTTTTGTTTGGCTGGTTTGTTTTGATTTTTGTTTAGTTGGTTTTTGTTCATTATACTGAGCAATGCAGGGACATACATAGCATATCGCACACAAGCTGAACTGTCCCATTCTTCTATCAAGTTTTTAAATAACTTGGATTAAGTCCCAGATTGAAGTTTGAGAGATGCCATCATAGCTCAGAGTATGCTCAGTGCTTATCTCTCCTGTTTGTTTCTTCACACGTTGCTTTTGGCTCCATGATCCGCACCCTTGGCAGAGTTTAATACTAAGTAATAGTCAAGGTCTTGCCCTCTGGTGAGTAAGAATTCCTCAAATGTTGATTCAGTAGTCTGAGAATGATGGATAGTGCTGCAGTATTTTCTTACTGGGATCATTAGCACCATATTCTTGTCTTCTACCTATTCATCTAACTTTTCCATCTTGTGAGACCTGAGGGCAGTCTATGACCTATCTGCAAAACCTGGGTAAGCCTGGGACCTGACCAAAGCAATACAGACTTTTACTTTTTAAAATTTAGAGTGATATATCTGGCACATACTGAACACCTCTTTGCTTCTGTGTTGCCGACTTTGCCCTGTTTTGACTCTAATTTACAACTTCATTTGCCTTTGACGTCTTCCTTTTACAACAATCTATTTTCATTCACTGAATAGCCACTACCTTCTGGCACTATTTCATTGGATCCATGGATTAGTGTTGTTTTCTCTAATGCTTCATTTGTCTGCAGAACACAAATCACAGGCAGTTGCAAATAGCTGAATCCTCTTTTAAGGAAGGCTCAGTAACTGAGTTCCTACTGATTTAGTTTTTTAAATAAAACAGACTTTCCAAATTCCCTTGTGTTTCATGAGACATTTTCCATGTTCACCAAGAAATGGCTTAATGGAAAACAGAGGCAATTTTAGGTGCTGGATTTGATACACTGTAACTGACCTAAGATTTTCTGGCAAATATCAAGTGGTAACATTTGTTTAAAGCACGTATCAAGGAAGCATGTGATATTGGCACTTGATGCGTTTCTAAAACTCTTCACATTTCCAGAGTTAGAAGCTGTCTAGAGAATTTCTGGCAAGCTTTACTTGAAAACTACCCATCTGGAGCAGCACTTTCCTAATTGACCATAATAAGAACCCCCGATAAAGTTCTTAGGGACACAGAAAAGTAGTATGAATAGTATAGAATGTCTTGAAGCAAGGCTGTGAGGATACTGTCTGGAATGCAGTAGCCCATTCTCCCTATTCTTTAATATATAGTGTCTAATCAGGAAACATTTAAAATTCTACCTTTTCTGATTAAATTACTGTAAATACAAAGTTATTTGTATTGCTCTTCTAAATATAATCAAGTGCTGTGCTTTGGAATGCTAAGTATTTAGAACTCTATGGTAGTAAATTCCATTCATGCTGCAATTGATTACCAATTTCCAACATTAAGTACTAATTATAACTCTAGCTTGTTTCTAACTTAGTAAAGTAATTTCTACACTTCTGTGATGGATAGCACTGTTTTTGCCAGAAAAGTCTTATGCTGTCTGTACTGTATTTATGTCTGTACACATGTATTGAAATTACAGTTGTCCCTGCAAAGCTGACCTTCCCAAGTAATGGTTTTACAATGGTTTTGTTTTGTTTTTTGTTGTGGGTTTTTTTTTTGTTGTTTTGGTTTTTTTTTTTGAACACAGTCAGGGCATCCATTTTGATTTGTTTTCTTAATTGTGTTCTTACATCCTTTCCTATTATAGGCTGCACTCATTCTGCAGTTCACCTTTCTATACTGTTTCACATGCATCTATTGAAAAAATAATATGTTTAGTGAATATATTGTTGTGGTAGGGCTGTTTTGAAACATTCAGTGTTTATTTCTGAGTAATCAAATACCTATTACTAGGTTTGTATTTATGGTGAGCTTTAATAAACAGAAATTAATGTAATCTTTATCGTAATTCTTTCAGGGAGATATAGAAATTTGAATCCAGAATGAATTTCTCTGTGTGCGCAATACTGTGCGTAAAAACAAATCTGTTGATCCTCAACATTAGCCATAGAATAAGGAGGCCATGAGGAAAAAGAAATTCTGAATTTATGGTGTGATAGCCATACTACCAACAAACTAATCCAGACCTAAATGAAAACCCCTCCATTCACTTCATTAATGAGTGCAACTACATTTAATGGAGCTATGGTGAACAACAGTGGTGTTTAAAAAACAATAAAATCAACTAATGCTTTTATTATAATAATGATAACTACATCAAAGGGACATACATGCTCAGTAAAATGTCTCCTGTAGTGCACAAGATCACTACTACCGGAGATCTTTATTGCTTTAGATGTGATCCCTTTGATGTATTTATCAGTTAAATGTATTAGTTCTGCTTCACAGTTGTTTTCAGAAATAGCACTAAGGAAGACTATATTTTACATATGCTATACATATCATCATAACCTTTGAATAACAGGAAATTAAGAAAATAAAATTAAGTCAAAAGAGTTGACTACATTTAAGTCAACAGTATGGATGTTGACTATTCATGGCAGCACTGAAACTCCAGCTGCCTTCATGGGTCGTTTTTGTGTCAGCTAGAAGGACCATCTGATTATGCAAAGATGTTTTTTTCTTATAGAAAATATTTTCTATCATTAAGATAGAATTAATCAGGTCATGTCCTTAGATGAAAGAATAGTGAGGCCCACTTTGTGTGTGATGTTTGTGTGTGTGTATTTCTTTTGCCTAAAAGTTATTGTTCATTCTTCATTGATTTTGGTACTGTGATTTATATAGTTACATGGCATACTGATTATTTTGCATTAGACTCAGCTGAAATCACTGCAGTTATGTTGTAGGTTATTAGTGCACAGTGTGCATTTGTGTGTATGTACAATTGCAGATGTTGATCTTACGTTGTAAGCATCTTATGATGCTTGCACCCTCTTACATTTTTGCTTTATCTACTCACTAGATTGAGCAAATGTGTTATGAAAGTTAATTCATTTTTTTCATTAGTGTTTTTGCAGAAAAAAATGCACATTTTGGTATGTCAGGTTTTCTTCCACCCAACACCTTGCAGATGTCTGTACCATTTGAGTTAATAACTGCTGGAACTCTCTTTTCCAGAACAATTGAATATAAGCCGCTGTGTGATAAAATGCATTAACTATTGTGTGTGCACTCTGCAGTAGAGATTTCTCCATCTTCTCTGCCTCTCTGAAATAAGCACTTAGACATTGAACCTTGCTAGTGTGAATGACTAGAAATATGTAATAAGCGGCGACTTACAGCTCTCTTATAAGAAATGTGTTTGTGACCAAGAATAAGAGATTATTTAAAAATATCTCTAGCCTCTTTGTCAAATAGTGTTTACTGAGGAAACCATGAGTGCTGTTGGCATTACTGTAACAGGAACAATTAAGAAGAAATGAACTGCTTGCATTATTGAATAATATTTTTACTGAAATGTTGAAAAATCTAAAGTGCATTCTTTGAGGAATGGTTTCAGAGATATGAATAACTTGACACTTGCATCATGTCATTGTTAAGTGTGTAGTCATTTTAGCCAAGCAAATAAGTGGTTGTTATAAGTGGTATAAATTAAATGTACGGCCTAGAAGACCTATATTGAACAAAATATAAGAAATTTCTTAATTATACCCTTTCCAAATAGATTTTTTTTTTCCTGATTGCACTTTTAGTTAAAACTTTTAATGTGCTGTTTTTCAGTAATTACTAGTCAACAATGATAAATGATTTGAGTGTGGATCTTAAAAGATTATATTGTTTATCTTTTATTTGTAACTAATCAGAGATTTAATTATTTATTGGTTACATTTCATGTTCCATTTAATAGGGTGATGTCTGGGCATAGGAGACTTCTGCTAATAATATCGGAATATCTTCTTTAAAGGAAAATAGTTTAATCAGTCTAATTCTTGCAAGCTAATATTCTAATAATGCATTCAATAAAAAGAATTCAGGAAAGAAACTGTCTTCTGAGATCTCAGTGATTTTTATAAGGTCAGGAAAACAGAGCTCTCAGTTATTTACTTACCTGTCATTTTTGTAAGTAAACAAGTGTGACTGTAGAGATGTGCTTGATACTTCCACACTGATTTGGGCTTCCTTAATGCCAAAATACATGATGTTGCATGCATATCAACTGCCAATTTTCATCATGTCAAAAAAAAACCAAACCAGGTTTCACATAAAAATAACTTTCTTATTTGCCTGTTGTTGCTCAGTGGTGCTGATTTTAATAGCAGGGAAAAAATCACCTCCAAAGTAAATTAGAAGCTGTGCTTCTGGAAAGACACACTTTGGAAGGATAGCAGGACTCCTGAGATAAATAACATACCCATAACATACCCAGTGATGAGAGCAGTGCCAAACCTCCTGTGCAGCCAGGATTTCAAAGAGCACTTGAATTGGGCAGGGGTGCTCATCTTCAGCTCAGTAGAGTTTAATACTTGCCTGAGAATATCTAAGTAGGTTTGGTATCTAGAGATTCTAGATATTTTGCACCTATTTCTATCTTGTTGCTTAATTTTGTAGATATTCATGCGTTACAAGAGAAGTCAGTGAAATTAATGCTCCTCTGGTGATCTTGCTAATGTTCCTTTCTAGTAAACGTCTCATTCATGTACCATCTAAGCAGAGAGCAGGACAGCTTTGGGTTGTTCATATGTGTGCCTCTATAACTTTCTACTTTGTGATCCTTTTTTTGAATGGAAGTGCCATTTGTGTTGGAGTAATGGCTTCTGCAAAGTTTTCAGATCACAGATACAACTGGATGCTGTGAAAATACATGAAAATATTCAAGATATGTTGCTTTGTGAAAAACAGATATTTCCATGTTTTACTCTGACGTCAGAACAAAAACAACTTTCAAAATTTTGGATACCTCAAGAAATCCTGTTGTTTCAAGTGACCTGAATGGAGAAAAATTGTGATAAGGGTTTTTTCCCATGCTGCCTTCATTGCACAGGACACCAAACTGTATTTTTACACTGTTTCTAAACTACTGTAATATGTCATTTAGATGACTTGTTGCATTATATCGATACTATATGCTACTATTAGTGTGGCTAGATTTCAACTTTGAGAAGATAAACATAGCTTGCTTTTTATGTTCCATTCATCTGTTCAAGGATTGTGTTTTTTAATATGTGGCTGTTAAGTAACAGTAGTGCCCTGGTCAAATAATAGGTTCCCACTCCAGAGGTGGTTGTCTCTGAAGCAGGCACAGTAACTTAACTTCCACCAATATCTGAGGGTGGTTAAACAGTAGGCTTTATTAGTCAGCGTCCCAAATCTGAGAAAAGTGCCTGGCAAAGGACTCGTGGTGGTGGTGATTATAACAGACTTCAGAAAAAGATTTTGGGAAAGAAACCACACCTCTGTGAGAATGACAGGGAAGGGAGATGTCAGCTGAGAGGGTCTTGGGGATTACAGGGGTGAGGGGAAGAACTGTGAACTTGGAGTAATTGCTTTGAGAAAACAGATCTAAATGGAAGGTTCTAGTTAAAAGCTTGATGTGGAGGGTCAGGACCTGTGCATATCTTCCAGTTACTTGGAAAAAAGAAGCCTATTACCTTGTTTTAATTGGAAAATGGCCTGAGCTTTGATTTCGCATCACTCCTGGAAGTGAGATCTGATCCAGATTAGTATCAGAGTGTGCTAAAGCTGCCTAAGAGCTCAAATCTCATTTAGAGATTGCCTTCATGTTCTCACAAAAATGTCATACCATATCAATTGTTATTTTTTTTACCAGGTGCTGGTGAGTATAAAGTATACTAGATGTCTTTTCAGTAATACTAAAAGTGATTTCCTCACAGACACACTCCACCCCCCTGCCCCAAGGTTATACTGCAAAGGGAGAACATTGGAGTTGCAAAGAATTTTTAGTATATGAGTTTGCCACAAATACAGTGAAGGAAAATAAAGCAAAATTGATTTATAAACCATAAAAACACTCATGTTTTTAAAATGCTAGTATTCTCTGCTGGATTTAAAGCTGTACATGGCTTTTTCTTAGTTTTTCTTTTTTTTGGTACTTTGTGCTCCTGACAATGTCTTAAGAAATGAGCGAGTGCCAGTAATGAGCCCCATACACCTGCAAAGGGGGTTGTGCCTCTGTTTGGGTATACATTGGAGTGACTTGAACTGGCTTGTTGGGAAGAACTCAGCTATTCTTGGTTGTGACAGTATTTAGTCCCAGCTAAGGATACAGAAGGTATTGTTACTACATGGGCAATATGGAATAAGTTGGCTAAATTTATTTTATGTGGATAGGCTTTCTTAGCTGGAAGACATAATGGTTGGACAAACCTGAACTGCAAACTTCTGTCCATAACAATAATAACCATAAAGCAAGTGGTGGGAAGTTGGTAAGATAACTCCCAAAGAAAAAAAACCCTATATACTTTGTTGATTTGCCCATTTGCACAGTTCTTTCTAATGTGAAGCAGGATGATGGGAGAAATGATGATGAATCAGCAGGAAATGTTGTGCCCTATCAGCAGAAGGGTCCATGATGGTGGCCTTCCACTGAGTTTCCTTTTGCTCTCCATTCACAGATGAAGCTGCTATACTCTGCAGTGTTGGCAGCTCCAAGTTACCCCCTACACCTCAGGGATGCAATTAGAGTAGGTTAGATCAATTAGAGAGCTGTTGCAGTACATGTTGAGTGTATTTAATGCTGTTTTTTAGGACCGGAACTTTAAGGAAGATCCAGCTAGTTATAGTGTGTCAGCATCTCTTGGAAGAGTGGTAGATCCACTGCTGACACTGGACCTGATACAGTCACTGTTGTATGTCATGACACTCAAACATAGTCCTGGGACCAGCCTTTTGCCAAGCTGCTGTAGCTTGACTGTATTACCTGACTACTCCTGCCACATGAACAGCTCATGAAGCTGTTTTGAAGGCTTCTGAAATAGATGGATTTGTATATTTTCAAAAGTAGACCTGCCCCCTCTCTACCTCCGAGGCAAGCATGGCTGATGGTCCCACAACTTCTCAGATGGTGGGAAAGACAACAGCAGGGTGAGGGGATGTGAACTCCAGCCCTGAGAGGCTTTCCCTACAGATTTCCCTTATGTCGTACAGCCCAGCAGCAGAAGCCTCAACCTCTGTGTTTATACATCCCTTGCTTGTATCTATAGCACTTAAAGTTGTTAGGGGCTCACCTGCTATCCGATTTGATACAGTCAAATCTCTCTGGAGGAGTGGGTTCAGAGGTGGATATTCACCTTTTTTTTTATTTCTCTTCACTTTAGTCAGCAACTTCCTTCTCTTTATTTTGTAGTATGACCTCTGCTTTCCCTACATATTTTCATTTGGGAGATCTCAGTTCATCATGCTGGTAACACTTGAAGAGCTTATCAACATATGGAAATTAAGAACAATCCTAAATTGCAACATTTTCTACCTTTCAGTCCCCTAAGGCTGCTGGAAGCCACGTAGCTCAGTGCTTCAGCTGGATAGACATAGTGTGTACAAGTGTTAGAATTTAAATTGCTAATCAAAAGCAATCGTTATGGTAATTAATGGGTTAAAACTGTTTTAATAAGTAACACTATGTTGTCCTCTTTAGCATAGTAATTAAATAATCACATCAATATTTGGAGGCTGGAGGGGCAGCACCATTCACTAGCAGTGCAATTCTGATGAGGGCTTATTTTTTTTGTTTGGGGATTTGTTGTTGTTGTTATTTTATTATTATTTTATTGTTTGTTGTGTTTTAGTTCTGTTTTGGCTTGGGGTTTGTGTGGTTTTGTGTTTTTTGTTCCCCTCCCCCCCCCAATTTTAACAGAAAACTAAATGCTTCTAAAACCAATCTAATACTAACACAGACTCTACACAGCAGATGCACTGGTTTGCAGTAAGTGATATATTTCAGAGCTTACAAGATGCACATCATCTGAAAAATCCTCTTGCTGCTTTTCCGATTGTCAGCAAGGTCTAGGTCATATCTCTTTCTTTTATATGTGTGCCTGGAGAAAAAGCTTTTCCATTTTATTGCACATTTAAATTTCAGAAGCTATCTGGAATTTACACCTTCCTGACTTGTATTTTATTAGTGCTTAATATGGTACCAAATTAAGCATGCCTTTGGTTTTTGGGTTGCATACATTTGTGTTATTCTTTATCCAAGGTCAGTCCTTCTGAGCATGCCACTTCATAACAAAGTGGGAGGCTAATCACTCCCTCATTAGCTTCAAAGGGAACTCCAGATACTACTTCTGCTCTGGCTGGAGATTTAGTTTAGCTTAAAGGAAATAGAGACGATGTTAATGAGAATACATTGTCTTAGTTTGCATATTAGATGAGATAAATATTGAGCTAATTTATACCTAAGATGTTTTTTATTACAATCTACTTGTTCCAGAGTTCTATTCAATGTTTTTTACACACCAATGTGTATAAACTGGAGGAATAATGTGAAAATATATTATTTTGATGAGGAAAACAAAAGGGGCATTGTTTTTGCAAAAAAAAATAGATAACAGAATCTTAATTTAAAATAACTTACAGTCATACCTATCAGCAGATAGACTAGGAGGGTATATATGAAAACATGAATAGCTGTGTAAGTGCCTACACCCAGTTCACAAGCTGGGAGTGTAGACCATTAATCTTAATTGCATCCTTGAAAGCTGCTCATCTTAGTTACCAAAATATAGAAGAAAATTGAGATCCCGGTGGACTGTACTTTTCTTTTGTGTGGAAGGCATTGCATGAACAAAATGTGGGCATGAAAATAAACCCACAAAATTTTAAATTGTTTGAAGCATATATCCTTGAAAGACAATACAGAACAATGTTCAACTATCAAAATTGCTTTGTTGGTTGCCTATCATGACTCATGATGGTAGGACATGCTGTACTAAGAACTTGTTTTGGAAGACAAAATACTCATGTAGATATGCTTAAATTATTTCAGTTAACGTAGATGTAGATGGTTTAAAAGAACCCAAAGACTGTATGAAACAGAACAAAATGTGTTCTGTACGTTTTAGAATTTCTGCTTCTTCTGTCTTCTCTCTCCAGCTGTATTTCCTCACAGATTTGAAAAGCATCTTTGCAAATCTTACTAACATGATAATTTCACTCTATGATTATCTTGTTGTTATAATCATTTTATTTTTTTTTATTGGTGGTTTTTTTGGAGAAGGGAGATGTGGTTTTCTGCAGCATTTTATGTTCTCATGATCAGGTGTGCAAGTGTAAACCTAATTATCTAAAGAAGACAACCTCTCTGCAAGAAGTGCTGCCTAATCTTAAAGCTAAGGCAATGCTGGAGAAAGGATCTTTGGAATATTTGCCTTTTTTATATTTATTTATTGCACACTCTCTCTATAAACAACCTCAGAGAAATATAATCAAACCTTCATCAAACATAAAAGTTTAATTTTCAAATTAATGAAACATTTTGCTGTCTACTTTTTTCTTTTGTCTTCCACTGAAAAATAACCCTCATTCTTTTAGGAATGCCCCTGAAACAAAGAAATAAGTTATCAATAAATATTTACTTATCTTTAGCAGAGATAATTAGGAAATCATAGTACAGACCTTGCAAAAATATGTAACCCTCTTACAACTGCTTACATTTATGATCTTACTATGTAAGAATATGTCTATTATCTCATCATCTATAAGAGACTCCTCTGTCCTTGGTCTTCTCTCCAGATACAATTTCTCATCTTTGCTCCACTGAAAGACTGAAGTAGTTTTTATGTCCCTACAGTCTTCTCATGTAAGAGAAAGAGGAGAAGATGCTTTGTACTTTCTCTCTTTACTACCATGTGGGCATATAAAAATTAACCTGTCTGAAGTTGTCATTGTATACTTGTGCAAAATGTAATTTAAGATGATGCTTATGTAGCATTTACAAAAAGGGAAAATATATTTCTGAGTCTCAGCAAAATCTTTTAAAACAAATACATCTGCATTTGGGATGATTTCAGAGGACAGGGTGTGAAATAAATCAGGTGTAAAAGCTATAACAAGCATCATAAAAGATTCAGAAAGGTATTGAATTGGTCTGGATGAAAAGAAAGCAAACAAATCACTAGGCTTCAATTAATGTTGTGTCAAGTTTTGTTTCTGGATTTTATTTTTTTCTATTTAATACTGTTCACTGAAAAAAACCATCAAGTTAAAGAGAGACATGGGGAATTTTTCCAGGCTGCTTCACAGATGTCACAGATTATCAGGGACAGCTGAGAGTGATGGCAGGAAGCATGGTAATAGCTTTATGTTGCTTTTATGTAGCTCCCTGTTCCCTAATGTACTTAATTTCTGTTCTAGAGCAAAATTGGCCAACACTTTAAAGTCACATGTACATCCCTCCAGTTATGATGTATTTTAAGCAAGTAGTAATCTTAAGTCTGGAAAAATAAATATATATTACTGTAATGTACATATATATTAATAGAATTTCAGGAGCAATTCAGAGAGACTAAGATTGGATCGTTGGGCCAGTTTTAATGGGATGAGTTTCAACAAGGTCAAGTGCCGGGTCCTGCACTTGGGCTGCAACAACCCCATGAAACGCTACAGGCTTGAGGAAGTGTGGTTGGAGAGCTGTTTTGTGGAGAGAGACCTGGGGCTTCTAATTGACAAGCAAATGAATATGAGCCAGCAGTGTGCCCAGGTGGCAAAGAAGGCCAATGGCATCCTGACCTGTATTAGAAATGGTGTGACCAGCAGAAATAGAGAGGTGATTGTCCCCCTGTACTCAGCACTGGTGAGGCATCACCTTGAGTACTGTGTCCAGTTCTAGGCACCTCAGTACAAGAAGGATATCGAGGTGCTGGAGCAGGTGCAGAGGAGGCAACGAAGCTGGTCAGGGGACTGGAGAATAAATCATATGAGGACCATTTGAAGGAGCCAGGTCTGTTTAGTTTGAGGAAGAGGAGGCTGAGGGGAGACCTTATCACTCTCTACAACTACCTGAAAGGACATTGTAGAGAGGTTGGTGCTGGTCTCTTCTCTCGGGTAATTAGTGATAGAACCAGAGGGAATGGTCTCAAGCTGAAACAAGGTAGGTTTAGACTAGACACTAGGAGAAAATTCTTCACGGAAAGAGTGGTGGGATATTGGAATAGGCTGCCCAGGGAGGTGGTCGAGTTTCCATCCCTGGATGTGTTTAAGAATAGCTTAGATGTAGTGTTGGGGGATATGGTCTTGAGGTGAACTTGTAGAGTAGGGTGAAAGGTTGGACATGATGATCCCATGGGTCTTTTCCAACCTAGATGGTTCTATGATCCTATGATTCTATATTTGTAATTTTTAAGTGAAATAAAGTCCAACTCTTACTGGTCAGATTGTGTGCTGCTGTTGATTCGTTTTGCTCCATCACAACAAATGAAAGAACAGGAATTTGAGTTTTATGAGTTTGAACTTTGTGATTATCAATTGCTTTACTGTAATTTGTCAGAATATTGTCCTAAAATCTACTTGAATTAAAACAATTCATAAACTAGATAAAAAAAAACAAAAGTAGATGCTAGACTAGATGTCCACAGACAAAGTTTCATCTTTATAACTTATCTATTACTTTGACAATGATGCCTTTCTATGTACTCTAAAAAGGGAACAGCCTTTGAATTTTAGAAGATCTGATTATAAAAATTAAAGCTATTGAATATGAAAAGGATACCAAGAGAATCAGAGTGGTGACAGGTTATAATGTGAAATGGTCATTGAGTAAGGTTAATTTTAAACACTTGCATTAAAATTTAAAGGATTTAAATTATCATATATTATCCACATAAATTGAAAATATGAGCTAATAACATGGAAAATGGCAGTAGACTAGTTGTTACTTTTGGTCTCTCTCTAACAAAGCAAAACTTTAAAAAACTTCTCTAGTTTATAATTTAAAAATTAATTCCTATAAGATGAAAGAAAGTTGCAGTGATGCAGAGCAACATGTTTCCATGTGATTTTCTGTAAGAAGTCCAACTTGGCCTTGTGCAGAAAAATGAATCTAACTACTTAGCATTCATATATATAACAGCTTAGTTTGTTTATTGCCTGTTTCTGGTGAAGGTTAATAATTGCAGTGTCTACACTGAACTTTCAATTAAGTTGTCATTTAACTAAGAGTCAATCTCTTTATGTCTCATGAACCATGCCTGTTACAGAAATAGTACTTACACTTTGTCACTGCTTTCTTGAAATTTAATATTTTCAGTTTTGTTTCTTACATTATAAATATCTCAGTGCTTGAAGAAGCAGATGGGGAGAAAAATGGCATGGTAATCTGTCTCAAAGATCTTGCATTGATATGTCTCTCTCACATTTAAAAAAATTGTAGATAAAAAGACTCACCTCAGTCATGAGAAACAGCAGAAAGATGTGTCCTTTATTAACCTCTGTACTTGAAATAATAGATAATATTTTAGGAAACACAAAGAAATCACTATGTGTGTCTCTTGGTCCCACACTTTAACAGATAATATAATAGCACGTATACCTGGTTTGATTCTAGACAGGTGTTAATAAGATATCTTTTTATAGGTGTAAGAAACTAAATCCTGAAATGTATTTTCTCTTAGTAAATCCACGTCTGATTATGGTTTTGACAAACAGGCAGAAGTAAATAAAAGAACAGGCAAAAGAAAATAAACTATTTTCCTGAGTTTTAATGAAGGAGATAGTAGATAATGCAGAGCTTGGACAGGAAAGTGAAAGGTGTAGTCGTAATGTTTATTAAGATATGGATATCATCATGCATGATGTAAAAGCTGAAGGTGGAGGATTTACTATTCTCTATCAGAGGGATTGGCTGGCAGTGTGTCTCTTAAGGAACAAAGACTGAAGAAACTGGAGATAAAGGAGGATGGTATAAAAAGTAATGAAAAACAGTTTAGTCTAGATAGCTCTGATCTCTTAGGCAAAAGTAGTTGCCTTCTAGATGTAAACTTCTGGTCTGCTTATGTTTGAGGACCTGATTTGCTATACACTGTGGAAAAATGTTAAGCTGATGAATTCTGAAATAGTGAACTGGTAAGGAAATAGCTGAGAGTGTAAGCTAGGGAGGACTCTGGATAAAATGAGAGCTCTTGAAATAGAGGGCTTGGGATCACACAAATATCTTCTTCAGTGGTGTTGATACCAAGGTGGCAATGTGATAAAGAAATTTGCTAATGATGATGTTGAAATCATCAACAGAGAAGAGAGTTAGAACATTGTGTAGGAGGAATGAGTTAAGTGGAGAGTAACAGAGTCACTGGGATCAAATTAATGACATAAAGTGCAGGGTTGTGCTTTTGTGGTATAACAAAAGAATTTCTGCTTCATGTGGGAGTTCTTCAGGGGAAGCAACTGAGATGAAACAGTTGGGTGGGTGTGTTGGTTACAGGATGTCTGCAACCACAGAGCTGTGACCAGGAAGAAAGGAATTTAAATTCTGTCTATTGGGGTACATGTTTCCAGGAAAGAGATTTGATACTGCTGTAAAAGGCATTGATGAAATGTTATTTGGAATGATACATAAAATATGTTTTATATTCAGGAAATATTTTGATCTAGGAAAATAAATGGCATTTTAAAGAGGAAACATGACCTAAGCAACTTTTTAAACATAGCCAAAGAAATGCTTTTTGGCCTCTGTATCATACATCAGATCCAGCTGTGATTTCAGTTGATTGAATCTTTGAGGAAAGGTAGGACCTAGGATGTTCCTAGGTGAAGATGGAGTCTTGCTAGCAGAGGGGTTTTGGCTGCTTGAGCTGAGTGCTCTGCATAAGCAAAGCTGGTTGATCTGCTCTTTCTGGAGTTTGCCACATACACCTAGATCCTGAGGTGTATGTTTTTCACACGCTGAAATCAAAAAGGTTTAATAAATAAACAATTACAGTACTAAATATTGAGTTATGTGATGACTTCAGAAACAAAGGGATCTAGGCATGTATATGGTGTCTGGTTACTGCAGAGACTGCAAATCTCATGGGGATGTGAGTTTACAAGATGCACTATGTACATATATGGCTCAGGTGGGGACCAAAGCTGTTACCATTCTCCGGAACTTTTATCCCTGCAAAAGGATCAAAGTTGATTAAGCTACTTGACAGCTAACTGCAACTGTGAATTTAAATGTGTTCTCTGGTGGTGGTTTTTTTTCTTTTCTTACAATGGAGGAATTGGTGGTATTTTTTTAAAGAGTCTGACTTCCTTTTTTGGCACTAAAATTCTCATGTTGGCAGTTAAAACCTCCAAAAAAAATGTTTGGATAAGAAAATATCGTGAAAAGAGTATGCATACTGAAAGCAATTAAATAAAACTTCTGTCCAAAAAGAAAATATTCTTGTTGTCTGCTAGGCTTACTAAGCTTTATGAGCTTTTATCTAGATTTTCAATTTTTATTATTATTATAAACAACACCAGGGTCCTGTATTGAAACTCAAAGTTTCTTGCCACAGGCCAGTTCTGGTTATAAAACATACTTGTTTTTATATGCTCCCAGATGTTTTGTGCTGTGGCTTTTCTAATGCAGTACAGTGGGAGAGTAGCCTAGGGATTTACTCATCATGTTTAATGTCAAGAGAAGTATTTCCTTTAGGTCTCCTGTCACTGTCAGCAACAAAGCAGCAAGTAAGAAGCTCTGTAGCTTCTCTCTTCTCTGTGACATCTGCAGCAGGCAAAACTGTAAACCCCTCAATTCCCAGTCATGAATGAAGTAAAAAACTTCTGATAGATCTTAAATATGTGGTAGAATACTTTATAGCTTCCTGTTATGAACTAGGATTTCATGCTACTCAAAACTATTTGAGAATTCTGAACAAATTGCCACCAGAGACTGTACCACAAAAAGTTGCTAGAAGTGTGACAAGAGCTAGTGTTAAGCTGTGTTAAATACGGATAGATGTTAGTCATCTCACATGGTGTTTTTCAAATGGCAGCCATCTGAACCTGAATTAATAGTATTTTACTGTCTTACTGCAACAAGCTGTGACATAGCTTTATAGTCTCTGAGTATAAACTTCTTAAACTTGTGTATTGATCAGTACTATAAAGGTGTTAGGCATTTATTGGAAAAAGTTACCATTAATTTTTTCTGCATAGATTGGGTTCTATCTGTATGTAAATACTAGCAGAGATACCAACAGGATGATTGATTTCCAAGGAACAGAAAATAGGTGAGTACAGAACGTGGCTCCTAGACCTTGCAGTGCTGTGCTTCCTGTCAAGAGGGTAGAAAATTCTGGTGTAAGGATCAGTTAGAGGAAGTTGCGGGAAATTCCTCATCATTGTTGGTCAATGAAGATTTATGGTGATTGCCTCTGTAATAATTTACTGATTGGTACTGCTTGACTAATGCAGACATAAACCAGCTGAGTTCTCAGTTTAATTGAAATGATAAGGCAGTTTGCAACTGCTTTTAGGTGTCACTGATAATTTACTCCTGTGATTATGATTTAACTTTTCACTGGCTGCTTCCACCCCAGTGGGAACTACAAACATTACAGAAGTGAAAGTATAAATTAGCTGCAGACAAACAACATATGTTTATATCTGTTCTATAGCGAGACAAGTATTTTCAGTGAAACACCATCCAACTTGTTCATCTCTGTTTGGCTACAGAAAATATTTAAACTGTTTAAATCAGGAAGCTGCTTTTGCCTGTGTTGTACAAACTGTAATGTAGCTGTAAAGTATTTTGGAGTCCCAAGACATTTCCCTAACAACTAATAATGGTTCATGAAATAAAAGTACAGTACTTCAAATACAAAAGAGCATTAGTCAAATTGGTATGGATAGAGCGTCTTGCTCTAAGGAGTACTGTCCAAAGTACAGAAGTCATAAACAGTTCCACCCCATGTAACTGCCGGAGCTATACCTAAGAGGGAACTTAGTGCCCACAGCTAATGCTGTTAGCTTTAAATGTGATGAAAGAGCTACATTCTTCCCTTCAAATTCATATGGCTTAAAAGCAGAAATGTAACTTGTGCTCCAAAGAAAAGCAGCAACAAGATGAATGTTTCCCTTTGTTACTTCTGAGACAGTACTGTAGCTTTCTAAAGACTTGCTCGGCTGACTGTTCAGCATGAAACCTATTCAAACCATGAGGAAAAACTCAAAGAATGACTGTTTAACTTTTTGTAGCAGCAGATATTTCAGAGATGAGAAAGGGTGGTAGGGTAGGCTGCAAAGATTTAACTACAGGGTGTGAAAAAGGTAGAAGTGACGTCTTCCAAATATTTATCCTTGGCAAAGGTATTGACCTGCCACTGCACTTTTTTTTATTATTTTTCTGGCAGAGCATGCTTGTGTCAGATATAGAAAGTTAATTCTTTTATACATTAAGGACAAGGAAACAAGAAGTGCAGCAAGTTCACATTCTCCAGGCAAACTACAATAAGCAATAAATAGGGCATCTGAGTACAGTTATACTCATTCACTTGCCCACAGGTACAGGTAGTACTAATAAAAGTGATTGTAGAAGACAAGATGTTTTGAGCTTCTGTCAAGCAAAGCCTTTGGTTGATTTATGTGGAGTGAGTAGCAGTGTCACAGCAGGGCATAATTTTGTACTGAAACAATGTAAAAATTGGATGGTTTACAAGGCTTTGCAGTGACCAAAGTCATGACAGCAGGTAGGGAAGCTTAGAAGTGTGAGGGAGATCAGACCTTTGCATGTGCTAACTTGGGATTAATAGTGTGTGGGGTTTTTTTTTTTTTGTAGGGTTTTGGTTTTT
>JANHFY010027479.1:65674-81783 GCA_027560095.1 Chloroceryle inda
TGGATCAGGGGTTGGACTCGATGATCTTGGAGGTCTTTTCCAACCCAATCTATTCTATGATTCTATGATTCTAAGTCCATCAGTTCTTAAATCTGATTGAGGTGGTATAGATGCTAACTGGAGTGGTGAATATTGTGAGAGAGTCTGGCAAGGGATGTAGTCCTATCTCTAGTTGTGACTGAAAATAGTATCTGCTAAGAATAGATTTGCCTTTGCATCGTGATCCCAGAAAGCACACCTAAATGAAATATAGATACAGCCTATTCAGCTGTTATAAGTTTAGGGAAAATATACTCCAAAAGACGGCTAAAAAAATGTTTCAGGAGTTGCTGCTTGATCTAATCTAAACAGCTGCTCCATCACTATTTGTGTGAAACTTTTAATGTAAGTGTAAAAATCTCCTTATAGAATTAACCGGACAACTGCACAGTGTGACTAATTATTTTTAATCTGTTTTTGCAGTAAACTAAGTTGCCATCTCTTGGTAATCTGGTAACATAGAGGATAGGGATTTCTCTCGGTATTTTTCCTGCTACCTGTTCTTTGGAAACTGAGTTGTTAGCAGAGTGGCATTGAATGAGCAGATATGGATTACATTTCCTTCCCATAAAGGCACTAAAGCATACTGGGCTGCCTGGGGAAGCTGCATTATCGGTGATCCTACACACAACAAAGTAGAAGCATTATCTTCAACACTCTTTTTCATCTGCTCTCAATTTATGTTAAAATATTGCTATGTTTGAAGGGATCAACATGCTTATATGACAGCTGTCACATGTGCAAGACATGTTACCTGTACTGAAATAGAGATTTCACATTGCTCTTTATACACTAGGTGAGGCTGCCATATTTTTGCCTAGGATTACCAGAAAACCTGTGTGCATCATAAAAGACTGACATATTTTTGAGTTATACCTCATCTGTATAATCTAGTACTTTCTGGACATGTGATTCTTACTTCTCTGGAGAGTTTCTGTGGGGCTAATTTTTCATTGGGAAATACTGGGCAAATGGCTAAAGCCCTGACGTTCCAGTGGGACAAAAATTCTAGTTAGGTAAGATCATACATCATAGATGTGTGTTAGCCTGTTACTGAAGCTACTGGTAGATAGCACTTTATTAGCGTTAGATACGTCTTTGGATTTAACTAATGAAAACCAACCAAACAAAAAGATATCGAATTGTCAGATTATTAGACAGACTTATCAGGTAGTGCATATGATGAAACAATGAAGTAAGAGATAAGGTTGTTCACTGAATGCTGCAGAATTCATACAGTTACAATTTTTCTGTCTTACTACTAGTTGATCTGGATGATAGATCATAAAGTACCAATGAAGTGCTGCAATACAAATCTGCCATAATAATTGCGGCTCTTATCTAGGCACCTTAGCATTCGGAACACACTTTTAGTACCTGCTGAAGCAGCTGTGTCTGAGAAGTGCTGAGAAGTCTACAGCTCATATAGAATAGCTAGTGGTCAGGCTAACTAACCCCCCAAAAGTTTGTGCATGACTAATATTCAGGCCAGCTTTTGAAACTAAGTTGGAACCTGTTAAAAGCAGTTTAGATATTGAGAAACTTTAATCAGTTGACTCATCAGAAGATACTAATGAAGATGTTAAGGTGAGTTACTTTGAAAACTTGCAGTGATATATTTGCCAATGGCAAGAGTAATTATTTTTTTTTAAGTTAGGTTGTGGGGAACATGAACATCATAAAATAATAAAATTTGCCAAAATAAGCTCAGTGTAACTTGAATTTGATACTAACACAACTGACATCCTCTTTCTTTACTACTCTACGAGTAAGTAAATTTGTCAGGAGGGTACATTTTTTTTCTTAGAAAATATAAGGTTTATTATATAGCTGCATGCACACTCCTGCTGATCATTTTTTTTAAAAAAAGTTATATAGGATTTCAGCACCTTTGATTATGTGATTTTCATTGAAGAGGCAATTTTCTATGCATCCTTGTCTGTGTATAAGGTCTTTTCTAACAGTGGATCAATTTTTTTGTATATTTTGTCACTTGGAACAAATAATTACTTGGTGTATACTTGCACCTAGTAGAAATAATTAATCTCAGTATTTCAGAAGGATAATTTTGGAGCACTCCTGAGGGGACAACAGAAAAATTCTGATTTCTTAACTCATATTTCAAAGATATGTGAAATGTCCTCGAATTACTGTTAACTCTTGTTCCAATCATTGTAAATGCTGCTGCTTCATTGTTCTGTTCTGATATCTCTGACATTTTATCCAGACTTTCTGCTCTTAAAGCCAAGGTAGATATTTTTCAGTGGTCTGCAATAATGTTCTCCAATTTAAGCATGATTAAACTGATAGCGATTTCTTGGAGAACAAGAGCATTTGTGCATTCTGGTCATGATAATTACGTGAATTACAAAATATACACACTGCACTATCGCAACTTATATTACTAATATCACTAATTAGAATTGTGGTGAATTACTTGGAAATGATCATAAAAGTAACAGAAAGTGTGACTGATTAATAAACTGTTTAATGAGGATAGAGAATGGTACAAAATGAATCCATTGTCAGTGTAATCATAATATTATAATCTTTGCAAGAACCTTTAAAATGCTGTTCGTCATATGCCATAATAGTCCAGCATAATTGGCATTACAGTCATAGCACTGCAGTAGCCTTATTTCTGGTTTTCTCATAAGAAATAAAAATTGTCTGAGAAATTTATTAAAGGAAAATGAATGAACAATATGTAATTTTTATTCTTTTAAATATTTTTAAAGATCTATGGATTGATGATACTGTAATTAAAGAAAAAAATAAAATTGCACTGTATATATATATACACGTATTTCAAGTGTACCTATATATCATTATAGTATATATTTTAGTTACATAATACCAAAAATGGAGACTACTACTGCTTTAGATACAAATTTAGAACAGGAGGAGAGGATACATTATACTTTGCTAACTTAAAAATTATTTCCTTTTAAAGGGCAGTGTTAAGGACATACAGTCTGCTTCTGGACTCTGAGCTGTTTTATTTGCTTCGACCATCTTTTTTTGTTTTCCTCTATCCCTTTTTCAGACAATAATCTCTTTTGTCATCAGATGCTGCTTCTTCATTTAACCTTCTTGACTTAGTGACAGGTTGTCAGTTAAACTGCTATTTGGTTATAAGCAATAACATGCATACAATGTCCTAATTTACCTAATAAAAACATCCGTCATTAGGATCCACTTAAGCAGTTGTCAAATTGTTCACAAATGGTTCCAACTCTTTACATTTTCCATCTTTCTGCATTTAATAACATTATTTTAGGCTGCAAAATACACTAGTCTCTTTAGTACAAGTACACTCTGTCTTGTTACTGGTCACATTTTCACTCATGTGAGAACTTCTGTGAAAAGGTATGCTGGTAGAGACTATTAGCTCAATTGTAGCTAGAGATGTTTAATTTCTGTCTGTTTAATGAAAGCAGAATTGTGCCCAGTGGCAGAAGAAGACTGTATTTTTATTTCACTGCAACATTTGCTTTCAGATAATTTTTTTCTATAGATTTCCCCATTTCCATTTCTCCTAATATTTTTACCTGCTTGACCATATAGGAGATTTTCATTGACTAAATTATACCAGGAAAAAGTCATATACAATCATCTGGAATATATCCTAATACACCTCAGCGGATTTATCTCTAAGGCTTCCCTTGGCGCAAGCTATACGATGTCAGTATTCCCTGCTTTTGGCAGACAGTGCTTATTAAAATAGCCACATTACAATATTCATAACAGTTGATTGCATTGTGTTATCTCAAGGAATATAACCTGTGACACATCAGTAACGAGATACAAAGTTAGATTTTAATGTTAATGGAACATGGTTGTTGAAATGATACTTCTTATACAAGCCAAGTTTTCTTAAGAATTTCCACAATGTCTGCTCATCAGAAGTAAAATCTTTGCCAAATACCACAGTGTAGTAATTTTTTAATATCTAAAGTGATAGTTGCTGTTGGGTGAGATGATAAAAAAGTGAGCCCTGGTGGCAGAGGTGTGCAGTGCAGACACTCTCTTCTACAGACACAGATATAAAGAAATATTTGTTTTCCAGTTTTCATTTCCCAGAACTAAATATTTCAGAGATGTTTCACTAACATTGCTTCCTCCACATCTTTCTTTCTCAAATGGGCCACAAATAACTTTGGGGTCCCCAGCAGCAGGCTGACATTAGGGTTAGAGTTCAGAGAGCTAGAAAGGTTTCAGGTCCAGGGACACTTTTCACCAGTCCAAGCCCATGTTACAGATGCAGGTATTCTCACTCCTTGCTTAAGAATTTTAAAAGTAATATTCTAAATAACACAGTAAGAGTGCAATTCTTGTAATCTATCATTTCTTAGCTGCTGATATAAATTTGCATCCCTGCACTGAAGCTATTGAAAATTTGCATTCTCATGGAACTTTGAATAGATGAGGCTTTGGCTATTGTCCAAGTTGTCATTTTAATACAAATATGTTGCTCTCTGAAGATCAGCATTTTGAAAATTGTCTTCTAAAACTTGATCCCTAAAACAGCCTGAGTGATTTTCAATCACTTACTGAAGTCAATGGACCTTCTAATCAAGTCTCAAGTTAAATACACTTTCAAGTTCCTAAATACCTAAATGAGAACTTCAGAGTTGATCTCCTTTGATTACTGCCAATGGCCATATGTTTCAGATAGTAACTGACTACTGAAGGGAAAATTCACACAAGTGATATTATATTGATGCTGTAATGTTCATAAAATGAGATTAAGATTCTCAGAACACAACAGTACATTGCCGTAGTAGGAGCTCAGCACATTGAAAGTGATAGGTAAAACCATGGACAAGGAGAGAAAGAATTAAAGTAATGGACCAAACTATGTCAAACCCTGTATGCTCTTCTGTTTGAATCATTTCCATTACTTTTCCTTCTTCAAGGTTTTTCCTAAAGACTTTCTTAAGGCAAACCACAATCTAGTACTACCAATTCAATTTCGTCCTGGTTATTTTTATTTAGAGAGAACTAAAAAAAGAAAATATCGGACCTTTAAATCATATGGTTTTGTTGCCATTATTAATTAGCCAAACAGGCAGTGCTGCTCTAAGGTAAAGTCAGCAAAAGAGTGTATAAGCTTGGGGAAGTGTTCATGGCGCAACAGGAAAACATTATGTTACCAACTACAAATACACAGCTGTAACTTCAGAATTTTGTACAATAGCACTTTTCAAATGACTTATTAAGGTTCAGTACAGTTTGCTGTGTTTGAGCAAAGTATGATTTATTAAAACAGAATATTTTGTTATAATAATTCTTCAAAATCTATAACATTGTAATTAAATGTCTTAATTTTTTCAAAATGTTCTATTTGTCCATGACACATTTCTCTGTTTATTGTTGACGGACTAAAACCACACACATCTATAATATTATTGCATGCTCTCTGGCACTTTCATATTTAAAATTCAAAAGAAATTTTGTTACATCACAGGATGGCTGACAATGCTGTATAGCAATGCCAGCTAGATAACTCTACTCCCAGTAATTTTAATATAGCATCAACTTAAAAGGAGGTCATGATGAACTACAGAATACCCTAAAACGTAAAAAAAAAAAAAAAAAAAGACATGGTGTGAAATGAAACATCTTTGCATATCTGACCTAACAGCTCTTTCTGGGCTGGGAACAGGGCATAGGCTTCTTCCATAGTCTCAGGTAAATCCTTTGCACTGAGTCTGTGCCATTACCATTAATAAGTCAAAAAAGTAAAATGAATGACATTTACCAATCCCAAATATTTGAAATACTTTTAATCCTTTTAAGACTTCGCCTTAAAATTATAGATTAATTCAGTCCTCCTGAATTCAGTGGGGTTTTAAGTTCTACTTGGGTAATGAATCTGTAGTCCTGTAGTGGCAGAGTTAGGGACAGTAATGGGTTCCAACTGCTTCCTAGTAGGCTCCTTAGCCCTTACTGACCTCAGGAATTCAGCTGAAATTATTTTTTTTCTAACTGTGTGGCTTAGACATGCTAAATTTGACATAGCACCACAGAGTGAGAAGAAAAAAAAAATAAATTCAAACTGAAAACAATAAATCTATGTAGAAACAGAATCATGCTTCCAACTCTATTAAACTAAGGTTTGGGGAACAGAGAAGTCTTTTTGTTTCTGTTTATATACACATGTCTGCCACCCTTTTGATGTAGTGTTTTTACAATGTGTGGAGTAAATGCCATACTGTCCTTGTCTGTATTTAACATAACAAAAAACAGGTGTCATGAGTTCACAGGAAACCTTAAGGATCCTATTGCAAATGTTACAGAGCAATAAATTAGAAACAGTCCAGACAAAAGACAAATTAAAAAAAAAACAAAAACAAACAAAGCAAAACTGAGTGGATTTGATAACAAATGGAGTCAACTGATAAAGTATTTTCTTAGGGTGAACTTCACAACAAAGCAATTAATAAAAGAAATTAAAATATGCAGTATGCATATAACTCCAGATTGAATGCTCTAGACTTTTGTATCCTTTCTCATTCATATTTGAGAAAAGACACTACTGGTTAATTGATTCAGCAGGCACTAGGATTTGTGTAAGCAGACTGAAAAAGTAATTTCCTTAGTTTTTATCAGTTTATCATCTACAGAAATGTAACCATGTATCAGTGTCTTAAGCCTATAAAAGATTTCTCTGATCATGGATGTCAAATTTCATAAAAATTAATTTACAAAATCCTCTCTAAATGCTAATGGAGGACCATTTAAAATACATAAATTTAGTAAATATATGTGCCTCTTCAACCTACTTGTAATGTAGAGATTTTCATTCTGAAGTGCAACCGTTGTCAATGGAATATCTTGCCAAACTGGAGAAATTCTCTTTGTGCCAGCTCCCAGGGAAATGAAGCCTGGATCCAAAAAGGCTGTTAGGTCTCTGATGATGCCTGTTGCTCTATTTTATTTTTAATGTTTTGTGGTTTTGCTTCTATAAAAAGCTCTGTTCTGAAGCTGTGCTTGTTTCTGTGTATTTTGGAGCCATTGGTTTTGATTTTGTTTTTAAACACTGAAATGTTAAAAGAAAAGCAAGCGCTTTGTTTTAGGGTGCGGTTCTCAAAGCAGCTGTTCAGAGGTATTTGAAAACAATTTGGAACAATTTTTGTATCGTTTACCATGTGTGGGTTAATTTATTACCAGGATATTCACCTTTTGAAAGAGTTAGCAAGAACATAGCTGATATATATATTTTCCAGGTTCCAAGCATCTTCGTTCTCATCCAGCCCCCACTTTTTCTTTAAAAAGTTGAAAGGTCACAAAATTAATAGTTTCAGAAAGCTATTTCATGTAAATGGTGACAATATTGTAAAAGGTCTGTCTTGGGAACCAGAACCCTCAAATTTTACTGGTTGATCTGTTTTTGTGAAGTAATTAAATACTAACTGCAGTATGCATGTGAAGCTCTCAGGCTAGCAGTGATACAGAGATCTTCAAGTAAATTTGCTGCTTTCATTCAAAAAAGCAGGCGTAATTTACAGATGAAAGTATCTTTCATGAGATATTTTGGGAACAATTACAGCCCCATTCTCTCAGTTCCAGTTTGAATGCCTCACCACGGCAGGGCTGCTAACAGCCTCTACTGGCTGGATACATTTGCGCAGGAGATGTGGCTTTTCCTGGCTAACAGACAGTGGAATACATTAGAAATCCTGCACTTTCTGTGCCATACTTAATAATGGAAAACAATATAAATTGGAACAAGCTTATTTAAATCTTCCAGACATATATCATGTTTCTCAGGAACTGTCTAGAAATAGCTAAATAAATTACACTGGAGTCTTCAAAGGAGAATTGTTTTCCTTCCAGTTGAATTCAGTCAGTATCTTAAATAGCTAAACAAATAACAGGTGTGAGTTTCAATGAGAAACACACAGTTCAAAAGTTTGATTCTGATTCACACACCAGTGGTCAGGCTCTGAAATACGAGGCTTGGACTTATTATACCCATGTAAGGAGTTTCCTGGTCTCGGCTTCACAGACAGGAGCTCTGGGGAGGAGGCAGCTCTGCAGTCAAGGAATGTGCAAGGATTAGAACACATACTTTAATGTAAACCAGATTTCTCATAATCTGGGGGATGGGACTTCACAAGTGCTGCAATATTACCTGTCACCAGCCACTTTAGTATCCAGCAGCGCTGTAGTAAGTTGAGAAATCCTGAGCCTAAGTGGCTCTTGCAGCATTGCTCCCCAGGAACGGCCTGGACAGAACCAAGGGAGTCGTTCAGCAGAGCCCCTTGTAGTTCAGAGGCAAGCAAGGAGTACATAAAAAAACAATAAAAGAGGTGATTCTTCATCATCCTGCCATTCCCACCTCCTGCTTGTGTTCTGAAAGTCACCAAACATTCACAGCACGTAATTTCCCAGTGTTAAAAGAAAAAAGCTAACGGCAGAACAAAGAAAAGGCCCTAATCCTTCATGGGGATTGCTGCCTGTGCTCTCCCCATCACAGGCTGTTATCACCAAGCAAGGCTCTGGCAGCAGGAATGCCTGCCTAAGGTCATTTGCCTGAAAAAAATACATGCTTTTAGTGCTTGTTTACATTAACTTTCTGGCAAATGTAGTTTGTGTTATGTTAACATAGGTATGTGTTTAGGAGACAGAAGGACAAGCCTGTCTTAAGGCTTTTTATTGCTTCCTATCTGTAGTTTCTGAATATGTTCCCTCCATGATGGACTGACGGGAGATTTTTGTGGAGTTTCTGACTATTATTCAGCAGTGAAATCTCACAAAAAGTAAATTTGGGGTTCATGATGATGACTATCATATCAGGATTTCACTCTGAAAGCTATGTTTCTCAATATCATATCTCATAAATAAAAAAAACTTACCGGAGAAAATAAAAGGTTTATAGGTATAAATATACATCGAATATGTTAAATTTAAAACATACAATACAGTTAAACTGTAAGCTGCTCACAAACAAGTTGTCACAAAGTGAAATAAATTATTTATTGTTGTTGCAATGAAAATATATCTAATTATGCTCTTAATATAATATGAGTATCTGAATTATGTAGCTCATTCAAATGAGATTTAACAAAGTCTTAATTACACACTGCATCAACATGGATTTCATATGCTATATATCTTTTACTAGAAAACTATCTAAATATTTGAAAGAGTTCAAAACAAAGCAAAAAACCTTTTCTTTGAAAACAGCCAGCTGTAAGCCCTCATCTTGCAAACATTTGCTCATGTTCTGTCTCATAAGAAATGCCATTGATTTTAAATCATCATGGTTAGAGCTGAAAACTGGGCAGAATTATGCAATCCATTAAGAAACATGAGCCCTGAAGAGCCAAGTATAGAAGCAGAGGATTTACTCTTTACTAATGTATTTTAGGTTTCTCTAAACAAATTTCAGATTGCATTTGATCATGCAAATATAGAATATCAAGTTTTATATTTTATTGTAAAAGGAGCATTATAAAATATCTAGGTAGTTTTTAGAGTTAAGAAACTACAAAATGGTACAGAAAAATATATCAGAAATATCTGAAGCATGATAAATTGTAGAACATTTTTGAAATATCTAAAATGTAATGGATACTCCACCTCCGTGGCAGACTTGTCATCTCTTTCATCAAGAAAGATCTTGATGAATAATCTGATCAGGTATTCTGTTAAATTTCATTTTCTCGCTTTGTTGGCTCGAAAGGATGGGGAATGAGGGAATAGTCATGCTAAGCCAGGCTGGGGGCAGAGGAATGACACTGAATGTAAGCATGGGATATTGCTTAGCATGATGAAAATTGTTAGAACAAACATGTAAGGTATTGAGTAATAACATGTCAGTTTAAAACTGTAGGACAACATATGAGGTGCTAAGTGTGGGAAGCAACTGATGAACAGAAACTGTGAAGAACCATGTAGATAAGCAGCTAAAGAGTCTGAAATGATCTGCTCTGCAATAGCAAATGTGACTAGAGCTTTTGCATTTCTGAGTTTTTTCTGGCAGCACTTCTCCGAACAGGGTACAGTATATACAATATGTATATTTTGTGTATATCTTCATCATAGTTAATTACATTTAATTTATATACATCAAGGGTGTATTGTATCTGTAGGTACAGAAAGAACTGCACAGCATTGCAAATATTCCCTAATACTACCCATATTTATTTTTAATCTAAGAGATCAGGCTATGCAGCATGGATAGCAGGTAAAAGAGAGAAACATGCCTTTGTTCTTACTCTCAGATTGTGTATTCATTGTAATATCTCACCCTAACACTTTCATAGTAAAAAATGAAGTACTACTTTATTTTTTAAAAAGTTTTCTTTATGAATATGGAGAGACAGAGCTATTTTAATATTTTGATTTTCATTAAGAAGGTGTGATTTAAAGGCCCAGTTTAGTACCCTGGATTTACTTCAGTATTGCACAGCTTCTAGTCCAGTGTCTAGAGTTCCTCAGTTACAGTAGGCTGGAGAATCCATCCTTTTAAATATGCTGAAATTTCAGCATTTATATTTAATGGCTTATTCTGAATCTGACTGTTCTGATGTTACAAAGTGGAGTTCAGTCTTCAGAATATGAGCAGGTTTGATCCCATTGATTTCCATTGCTTTGTTTGTGGCAACTGGACCTTTAACATCTCTTTCTGACAGAGTACTAAGCTTATTGATGGATGTTGATAACTGCAGTTTTGGCTTAACTCTTGGCCTTGCTGGTAGAAATACCTAAAAGTTAGGAGACTTGCTTTGCTTCCCAAATACATGGATATCTGTAGGTAGGTACTCCAAATATTCAATAAAAAATGCTTTTTAGAACCAACCAAGAGGAGTCACTGAATTCTTGCAACTCTCAGAATGTGGAGATCTGAACTGGGCAACATCTAGGATGCATCTGAAGGATGTTCGGGCACCAGATTTTTGTATCATAAAAATAGATATCTATAATTATTTAGAACCTTCACAAACCAAGAAGTGATGCTGTCATAGAAAATGTTGCTTCTATCATATTTTATGTGAATTCATACTAGTTTTAATATTCATTCTGTGAAATAGGACATTTACATTAAATAACACAGAATTACACAGAATTATTGTAGAGGCTGGAATGGACCTTTGAGATCATCAAGTCCAGCCTAAGACCTGACACCATACCACCTAGTTCATCTAATCTTTCCTTAAACACCACAAGGGATGGCGACTCCACCATCTCCCGCTGCAGGCCATTCCACTGTCTGATGACCCTTTCCATAAGGAAGTGCTTCCTGATATCCAACCTAAACCTCCCCTGGTGCAGCTTCGGGCCATGTCCTCTTGTTCTGTTGTTGGTTGCCTGGGAGAAGAGTCCAGCCCCCACCTGCCTACAAATACCTTTCAGGTAGGTGTAGAAAGTGATGAGGTCTCCCCTGAGTCTCCTCTTCTCCAGTCTGAACAGCCCCAGCTCCCTCAGCCTCTCCTCATAAGACTTTCCCTCCAGTCCCTTCACCAGTCTTGTTGCTCTCCTCTGGACCCGCTCCAGCACCTCAATATCCTTCTTGAAGTGCAGGGCCCAGAACTGCACACAGTGTTCGAGGTGAGGCCTCACCAGTGCCAGATACAGGGGATTCTCTTTTCTATTCTAAAATTCTCTTTTCTACTGTAGCAACTAAGGGTATCTCCATATGAATACCTCCCAAAGCTTTATTATTGTGCAGAAATTCGTGCAAATAGAGTAAGAAGAATAGTGCTGACTGCAGCTGAAGGGCATTTGCTGGGAATGAATTTCCAGGGTTCCACCACATCTTATTAATTACTATAAAGCCCTAGATGTGCTTTATGGTAGGTGTCACTTTCTACAAAGAAAGATATTTATGATATAGCTGGAAATTCAGGCTTCACAAAATGCTGTAACCACAAGGCTACCAAGCCGTACTTCTTTTAGTCTCATAAATGTGTGTAGTTTTGGTTTGTTTGTGATTTTTTTTTTTTTTTTTATTAAAAGCAGATTAGTTTTGAGAGGAGATGGAGTGGCTGCCCCTTTCTCCCAATACGTACATAGATGGAGCATTGACTGTAATTACAGTAAAAGATAAAGTTAACTTTCCATGTAGAGAGAATGTATGTGGTTGTGTGCTTGTTTATGAAATTTATTTGTATTACTCCAGAATTAGGAAATTACTTGCACAATTCAGGCTGGTAACAGCATTATAGAGAACTTTCAGTTTGAATTTTCTGAATATTTGAAGGCTTCTAGGTCATAATGTTTTGGCATGACAAGTTTAACTTAGATTTTTGAGTTTAATTCAGGTGAAATCAGCAGAGATTGATATGCCCTCTCCCCATCAACTTATAAATGAAGGCAGAGTGGACTCACCTGAGTAAGAAAGAGATCAGGTTTTTCCTTTAAAAAGCTGAGGGAGCAAGTGGTGTGTGCTTTTAGTGGAGGTCTACTTGTGAAGGAAGGAGCACCTCCAGATAAGTTGAGTTGTTACATCTTAAGAAAAAAAATATGTCTGTCCTTACTGTCTGATGTAGTGATGCGCATATATGCTTAACAATTTTATATATCTATATGTGCATCTCTATATGTGTCTTTTAGAGGGTGTCACAGGGATAGATAGTGGGTGCTGTGTAATGGAGAGAAACTCAGGGTTAAATTTCTTGGCTGTACAGCTTGAGATACTTGGACTTTCTGCTTTGAGCTACTTAACAGAACTAGACTGTAAAATTTGAGGATTTCTTCCCTAATAAATTTATGTCCAATATAGAAAAAAGAAAGCAGACTCATATTCTCCCGAAGCAAGATTGCTTTGTGTTGTTGATAACAATTATGGTGGAAACATGCCTGCCTTGTTATAGAAAAATATACAGGATATTTGTGTCGTAAGTCATATTTCTTCTAGCATAATATGTGCTTTCTTCCTCAAAACCTTAGCCTTAAAAACTATGGTTGAAATTGGACCACTGGGGATGATGTAAATGAGGCCTTTTGTTTTTAAAGCCATAAGGAAAAATCACTTAATGTGGTTATGATAAACAAGTTTGCAGTGCTTAATAATGAGCAAGTTTCATTGTACCTAAGTATCACTATTCATATATGCCATTGTTAATAAAATACTATTAATTGAAATCACTAAATGGCAGCTAATTGTTCAGCTTTTTCTCTTAACCAAATAATTTGGTGTGGAAAGGACATAGTATTTAAAAATGTGAATGGTATGATGTGATAGCTAATTCATTAAAGGTATACGTGCTGCTGGTTCATGTCAAATGTTTTAAATCTGAATTCATTGAACAGGGTAACTTGGACTATCTGAGCTGAGCTTTTTTTTCTCACATAGAGTGGTTAGCAGGGACAAGGTGTCTAAAAGCATCAAGCTTCATTAAGAAGCATAGGCTTACTGCTGTCTTGCAGAACTCCAGACTGGGGTGCCCTTGCAGTGCCAGTGGGTGGGCTCCAAACATGCCTGTAGTTGTGATGGGAGCTGTAAAGCAGAAAATCTGTGCTGTAGTGGATCAGGCCTATGTGACACAGAGCAAATGGACTTTTTATACTCTGTATAAGTAGAGAAACTTAATGCTTCATGAAACCGGATAAATCTCAAACTCATGAATGTAACTGAGCCAGTAACTGTGGTTTAGTACACCACGCTGTCAATTAAGAACTGTTCTTCAGCAGTAGAAGAGGTCTCAGTACTGCAAGGAAACTGCTGTTTCTAGCTAACCTTTGATGAATTCTTTATTTCTCTTATTTCCCAGTGTTCAAAAGATGATTACTCTTTTCTCATGCTCAGTTCCCAAGAGCATAACCAAATCTAACCAGACACTGGAAGCATCAGTTCAAGAGTGGGGTCCTGATTGTAGCCAGCTCAGTGTGCTTGATAACCAGATGAAGCCAGTTACCTGTGAAACTGAAGCCAGATGGGGTTTTCTACTGCCATCAGGAAGGGAAGGAACTGACTCTCAACCTTCCTGAGTCACCCATTTGGAAAACAGGGTAAAAAAGCGTGGTTGAAGAATGAATATTAAAATTATTTTGAAGGTTAAACCTGGGAAGATGATGATTTATTATCAGGTTGGCAATCATCGCCATTCTGTTTTTAGCATAGCAGCTTTTTATGCAGTTACCTTTTAGAGCTGAGGCTTGCTGTGGTGGTATCTTTTTCTTTGCTTTTGAGCTGCTTAAGTGTTCCTGTGATATTGAGTTATATTACACCTCTGGCACTGCCAGATGTGTCAGAATCATTATGACTTTTTGCTGACTTCTATGTAACATAAATAGAAATACATTAGAGCAGACATTGAAATGAATGAGTAACAAGCTATATCACACTGTTACTTGTATGGTTTGAGTTTAGCTTGTCACTGGTAGGTGAAAGAGTTACTGGAGAGAGCATAAGATATGTAGCACAGATATCTGTGCAGGGGAAAAACTAGTATTTTGAGAAAATTTATCTGACCTTTCAGTGTTCAGTTGAAGCTTACATGTCCAACTCATGAACAAGCACACTTGCTCCTTTTTTTCTGTAATGAAGATATTCTCCTCTCAGTATAATTGTATTGTCAAATGGAGGACTGTTCAAGTAATCAGCAACTTAATTAGGAAAGCTTTTTTGCTCGCTTTGTCTTTGAGTTGAAATGCAGTCCTTATTTCTAATACCCTTTACAGCAGGGCATTTTTTGGAAAGGGAGGAAAAAAACCCCACCCCAACCTTTAATGAGCAAGAGAGCAAAGGGAAACTGACACATTATATTTTTATAACTGTCTCAAAGACAGCTTCAGCTTTCCATTTTCAGCAAATAAAAACCAGTTTATGAGATTTACAAAATGTGTTGTATGAAGCTGATCTTTTCTTTTCCTTCCAATCCCCCTTCTTATTCTTCCCTTGGGACTTGCAGATTCCCATGCTCTAGGACATCTTACTTATTAAGAGAAGTTAAACTGAGTACCAGGAGAAAAACTCTGCTTTGCAATTATACTGGCATGACTTGCAGAGGTTGGAATTAAAGAGATGTACTCTGAATACTTTTGATTCTCTCCCTTAGGGACTTCTGTTGCATTTTAGGGAAAATTTCCAGCTTTAGCATATTATGATTTTTTTTTTTTTTAGAATTATTATTATTATTTCTAGACACTGTTAGCTATGTTTTTCTGCATGTAAGATATCTGAGACATACATGGAGCTATTGATGAACAAGTGAGACTAGCGGTTTAGAGGTTGATATTACAAATGAAGGAATGAGTTTCCATTTTTCTGTCCCTTGAAAAGCAATGTCATAGTAGAAACCAGTAGTGTGCTTGGAAATGTGTGACTGGGTCTGTAAAACTTTTCCAGCGTTGTGCTCAAGGAGGTGAGCAGTTCATGAGCTAGAAAAAAGCACAGACCTTAAGACAGCCCATTAGGCTGCATGTGGTTGTTAGTAGCTGAGAATAAGGACTCTAAAGTATCCTGTTCTGGTTGTGTGATCTGTGCAGGGCTGCATCCATGTGAAGTAGAATAATCACTGTCCAAAGGCTTAGTTATTTCAGACAAGTAATTTTACCCAAGAGCAAGGTATGTAAAGTCATGCCTGCCTTTAAGCCTGTTGGTTTCTGGTAGCATCATTCATAAGCATGTGCCTGGTTTTTCTAAGAAGTGCAGCTAAAATGTTGTTTCTACTTTTTTTTTCAAACAAATGGCAAAAAGGCATTTTTTCAGAATTTGTATATTTTTTTTAAATGATAATTTATTAATTTGTGGCTATGTTAAAATAATTTCCATTTTAGTACAATTTTGATACAATTTAAACTAATTTCAAGTTGAAATATGTACTTCTTAAAACTCTTCAGATCTGACCTTGTGTTTAGCCAGAAATTAGAAACAGCTTTTAGTCCAAATAATTTTTCTTTTCAATTTGGATTGAAAAACATTTTGTGTTCTTGTTCTCTGCTGTTATAGCTACTGTGTTCAATATTATGCACAGGAATATATAGTAAATATTTTAGATGTTTGGTTCTTCAATTATTTTTTTGTTTGTGGTTTTTTTTTTTTTGTTTTTTTTGTTGTTTTGGGGTTGTGTTTTTTTTTTGTTTTTTTTGTTTTGTTTTTTTTTTTAAAGCAC
>JANHFY010027480.1:0-18199 GCA_027560095.1 Chloroceryle inda
ACTCTCTACAACTACCTGAAGGGAAGTTGTAGTCAGGTGGGGGCTGGGCTCTTCTCCCAGGCAACCAGTGACAGGATAAGAGGGCATGGCCTGAAGCTGTGCCAGGGGAGGTTTAGGTTGGATATCAGGAAGCATTTCCTCACAGAGAGGCTGATCAGGCATTGGGATGCACTGTCCAGGAAAGTAGTGGAATCACTGTCCCTGTAGGTGTTTAAGGAAAGGCTGGATGTGGCACGTAGTGCCATGGTCTAGCCAATGTGGTGCTATTGGGACATCGGCTGGACTTTATCTCAGAGGTCTTTTCTAGCCTCAATAATTCTGTGATTCTGTGTGGTAGGAAATACATGGGGATGAATTCTTGTCTGCAGATGTTTACCTTGCTAGATTTGTGCAAATCATGAATTCAAGTTCTGCAGGTATTATTACTCTCCTTAGCCCAGTTATAATTCAGAGATGTAATTTGAATACCTCTCATTCGTCTATTCTATTCCTGCATATCTGAGGATATGTATATTTCCATCTCTTTCAGTTCTCACTGTTTGGGGACTGTTTTACTCTTCTCTTATTCTCACTGTACTTGTTCACCCTTGCCTTGTTCAGGTATTTGTGCAGGGACGAGAATGACACATGCACCGATGTGATGCAAAGTCGAACCATTATTGTTTCCCAGCTGCTCAGTTATACAGACAAAGCATCTCCTGCCACGCACTTCGAGAGAACTGTATTGGCTAAAAGTGTCTGACGCACTGTCCATGCACCTTTGGGTGGATCGTGACTGGCTGTTGTTTTTCCCTTCCATAAGCTTTCCTCCACCTCTTGTGTCCTGTCCCACACCCTGTTATTGCTAAACTTGCACAGTCAGCACTTTTCACTTCCTCAAACATTGTTTTTGATATCCTCTTCTATGACCTGTTATCAGCCCTCAGCCTGCTGCTGGTCTGGACTCAGCCTAGCCAAGTTCCAGGCCCCAACACACCTTCTTTATTGCTGTTAAAATTTCCAGGATCACTTGTTTTACAGCTTAACCTCATGCAATATTCAGCCTGCTTATCTGCATCCACAGGTTTCATTGCAAGGAATATGCTGCATCAGGAAGAAAGACTGAGCCGGTTCCATTTCAGAGCATATCTTTGGATTCTGTTCTAGGTAGGTTAGATATATTTTTATGTCCTCTGCCAAGTGTGCCACCAGGTATGATGTCTTGCAGAAACGTTATGTAGGAGATGTAGTTGAGACATACTGGCTAAATCATGTGTTTTAAGGGGTCTGAAGTCATGAGTGACAAGAGCAAGTGTGCCTGTGGTGAGTTCCAGATTCCCTAAGGTCAGGTGGTGTCCTGGTTTGAGTGAGAACAGAGCTAATTCTGTTCAGTGATTCTAATTAACTGCACTGTCTGAAGTTAGCAGCCTGTTCTCAGAGGAAGTGTCTGCTGCTGGCACTGATCACACCCCATGGTTAGAGTTGCTACCAAGGATCTGTGTGAAGACCAAGGCCACTGCTGGATCTTGTGCACCACATTGGGAGGTGCAGGAAACTGAAAGGAGTGGACAGGGCAGGTGACCCCCAACTGACCAGTGAGGCATTCCAGCCCATACACATCACATTTGGTATAAAGCAGAGGGATCTGGAGGTCTATAGTTTTATTGGCTTGCTTATTGGCTTGCTTGCTAATTATCTAGCTTGCTTGATTGCTTGCTTGCCCCTTCTCTCTGGGGGCTCCCTGTCTCTTCTCCCCTCTTGGCCCACTTTGCCAGCTTTGCTTAGCTTGGCTCAGGTCCTGTTTTGGTTCCTTCCTTGGAGCATCCAAGGAGGACTCTGTCTGTTAGGCCTTTGATCCCAGTCAGTGTGTTCTTGAATCTGGTACCAGAATCCAGCTCCTGAACACAGCTCCTGTCTGCTGTGAGGCCCAGTCTGGGACTCCCCTGGTGCCTGCTCCACAGCATCAGTGGTGATGGTGATGTAAATGCCATCGGGGGGTTGGGTTTGATACTGGTTTTGTATATATTTGTACATATTCTATTTTTATTATTATTCTCATTCAAGCTTGTTCCTTTTCTAATCACTAAGTCTCTCTCCCTTGTTCCCTTTCTCTACTCCCTTGGGGAGGGAGGGAGGTTAACAGAGAGTTTCTGTTACTGGTCTAAGGGGTTTCCCTGACCCTAAATCTTGACAGGTGGTCATGTAGAAATGAAGTACAGGTGATATATGGGAGGAAATAGATATGTAGAGTGGGACCTGGCATATACTGTTCCTGAGCCACCTTCTACACCTATAGCCTACCAAACTGTAAGGAAACTGCCACCAGGAGCAAATGGGATAAAATTATACAGAGAAGTGATTACATTTTTTATAATCCAGATAGGTGGGTGATGAGAGGGTTAGGAAATAAAAACCTTATGACCAATTGTCTAGCTGTGAACCTTCATTCACTATATCCATCATACAGAAGAGCGATGTCTATGTATATTACTAGAGGCTCTCAGACTAAGCTCTCTCCTGTTCACTGACAGTCAGAAGTGTTCTCACACTGGTTCCCAGTGATGAGTTTTCAGTTATGACTTTAATTTAAATATGTAATCCTTATGTATATACCTGAAAATGTTACCAAGGCTATAAAATAAAATATTAAAGCAATTGCAAAAAGAGACATTTTAATTTAATGAATCATTTGATTGGATATTTGTCTAGATATGCGATTTGTCAGGGAAACTATACTTTTTTTCAGATACTTAAGGGTTATTTCCCATTTTATTCTTTGGGTAGGGGAGTGAATGAAGTTGGCAAACTAACTCATCACTAGATCTCTTGTTCCTGCTTCCTGAAGTAATATTCAGTTCTCATCTTCCCTTTCAAAAATACTTCTAACACTCACTTTAACCATTATTCTGCTCCCTGCTGCTTAGATGGCAAACCATATTTTCCTGTTAATCTTCATGTGTGCCTCCCACAAAGCTGAGGGCATGTGACGCCTAAGAAGCCATTCCAGATTTACAGTGAATCTTTCTGTGTCTTCTCCTACTCCTACTCACTGCAATTTAAGTTTCCAGAACTGTGTTAGTACTGTAACAAATATTTTGAAGGCTATTGTATGTAAGCAACTTTTTTCAAAAAGAGGTTAATTTTAAGGCTCAGCCTGAAACATCTTAAAAGACCCCATTTTCAAAACGGACTATTTGTGCATCCAGTGAAAATTCATCCATTTTCAGCTAAACACCTTAGAATAACCAGATGTTTTTTAAATTGCTTACATAAATTAGTCTACAACAATGTAGACAATTAGCTTTACCATTTGTAAGATCTAGAGTTGATGAGCTCCCAAGTTCATGAATAGGTTGTATACATAACATATAGTGACCAGAGAATGATTTTCAGCATAATAAATTATATAGAAGATGAAAAAGTGAAATTATGGATTCTGTTTTTTAAGAAGCAGATAAAGAGGCAGAAAACTGTGTGCAAAGGTGATGGAAGAAACGTTTGGCATGGGACCCTTGTCAGTGCATTCATTCCGTATGGTTTTTACTGCTCTTGAGAGAAATGGGACTCTGAGTGTGTTTCTGTAAATAAATTAATTACTCTGAGAATAGCCTTGGTAATTTTTTCCATAACTGATGACTGAAATTGAACCAGCCCAAAAGCCTAACTTTTTTGTAGCAAGGGGTAATTAGTAGAAATAAACAGTATAAAAACAACATTCAAGTTGCTAAGCCAAGCAGTAAAAGGCCAGAAAAATCTAAAAAGTGATGTTGTCTTATGCAAATAATCATAATTCTCCTCCATTATGTATATACATTATGATAAAAATCTAGGATGATATCAGAGCTAGTGACATTTATATTTTTCAATGGATATATTTTTATTCTTTGCACAGATGTGCAGAGATGCTAAAGACTATCAGCTGCACTCTTGAAGAGACTTTTTTATAAATGAGAAAAATAAATAGTTACACCCGTTTTCATTCTTAGAAATGAGTGACTGATTTTTGGCTTAGGTTTGCTAAAATACCTTTTCCGAGGCACATTGCCAACATGGAACTTTTCACCAGAACAATAGAAACATTGACAAAGTTAAAAAATAATAAAAACAAACCTGAAAATGGAATACAAATGCTGTCTAGCAGCATTAAGAGGCCAGACTGATGAAACACATATATAGTTGTTGTAATGCAACTAACAGTAGAAGCCAAAGGCCAAAAGTAGTTGTAACTGGATTAAACCAGTAAGAAACAACAAGCAGATTGTTTCAGTGAAGATTTTAACTGATGCTACCTATTTGCTCTCATTAAGTACTTACTATGGACAAAGTCCAACAGCATCCTAGTGGTGGCTGTATAGAGAATTGCCGGTCCCTTTCGCAGGTGTTCTCATGCAAAAATCTGTGCTCTTTCCTATTAATTCTATGCAGTCTTCTAAACTTAAATTCAAATCAATCAGTAGTAGTTTTGGCTCAAATATCTTTCCTGGACATCCAAAAGATTAATGAAGCCACTTCTTTTATGTTGAAACATCCAAGCCGTTGAAATAGATAGCTGCTAGAAGACACTATAACAACCTATAGGTTGACTGATTGTTGGTCACTTAGTTCCGTACCGCCCATAGTATTAAATATGCTTAGAGAAATAGAAGAAAAGAAGCTTAATCTGAATCCAGGTGTAGAATCCAGTTCTACATATCATGTAACCTGTCATTGTACTTCTGTAGGTGAAAAAAAGAAGAGCTTGGAATAGATAATGTCAGCCTCTGCTTGCTGGATAACAAAGGAGGATATTTGGCATATGCTGACTCAGTTTCTCCTAAAGAAAATCTTTCCTTTTCCTGGAGCAGGGAAGATATCCTAAGAGCATCTTGAAATCCCTTCCTTCAGTAGCAGTTATGCTGACACCATGGATATTCATACTAAGTTTTTGAACAATTCTGTTAGGATATGATTTTTGAGTCAGCCGCTGCTAGTTTAGTTTAGTTCTTAACTGGGATTTATTTTTTTTTTTTCTGCACCCTCTCATATTTTTCCTTCTGATAAGAAAACAATTTGATTTTGGATTTTGTGTGTGTGTTTGCTTTGTTTTCCTATTACTGGTAATCCAAAGGTAACTATCAAAGTTAAATTATTCTGTGTGTTAAGATGGTAATTTTGTAAGGGTTTTGTTTCTCCTTTTGTTTGTTCTTTCTTTCTCTAATAAAATCAGAATTTTGAACAACAATCTCATATTCTGAAATGAATACTTGTTATACTGGATTTCAAACAAAAGCAACAGGAGACTTCAGCTATACAGGAGTCATTGAAGAAGCTGATGGAATTGTGAAAGACCATCAGTTTGTCTGAAAATTTTGCAGGATTCTTCAGTTATTTTAAGAACCGTAACAACCTGAAGCTGGGTTGAAGACTGTCTTTAGAAGATGAAACTTAAAATAATCAGAACTTATGTTTATGAAAGTTACTTTGATATCAGGATATTACTCAAGCTTCAGCAAAATAAGAGATTAGAAATGATTACACTTTTGAGTATGCTATATAGCTTGGACTGGACTTCTAACTTTAGCTAATGCTTTGGTTTTCAGTCCCTGAACATTCTGGTGCCTGGGATTGGGACAGGCAGTGGCTACTGCTTTGGTGGTAGTTGACTCACAGGAATACCCTCTCCTACTGTTTTATTTTCTCATTGGTTAGCTATTATTAAAGTCAACTAGGAAAAAATAGAAAACAAATAGGAAAACCCATCTAGAAGTAAATTCTTCTTTGTCAGCTCAAATTCCTCTGTTTAGAGATTCAGAGAGCATTTGTATATCCAGTACCTGCTGCTATTTTTTTCCTTTGCTTGCTAATGAGTCCCTGCAAAGAGGTAGTAGCAAATGAAAGGATTTTCTGCATGTGTGCCAGTCTTTGCTATTGAACTTGGAAAGAAACTATATAAAAAGGGGTAGAGAGCAGATTGGTTGCTTACTTTTTTTGATTGCTGTTTAGGATTATTTTTTTTTCTGTTTTGATTTGTTTAATTGCTTCCGTTAGGTAGTTCAGTTTTAGATAGGCACATAGCATGTTTATACAATTTAAGAGAAGAGAGCAAATTGGAGAGGGGATGTGATATTCCACTGGTGACTTGCCTAGTGGATGAGGGAGGAGCTGTGGATGTGGTCTGCCTGGACTTTAGTAAGTCCTTTGACACTCTCCCACAGCATTCTGCTAAAGGAGCAGTTGGCTCGTAGCTTAGACAGGTGTACTCTTCAAAGGATTAAAAAATGGCTGGGTGGCCAGGCCTAGAGAGTTAAATCCTGCTGGCGACTGGTCACAAGTTGTGTTCCCAAGGACTCAGTTTCAGGACCAGTCTTGTTTAATATCTTTATCAATTACATAGATGAGGGGATCAAGAGCACCTTCAGTAAGCTTGCAGATGACACCGAATTTAGTGGTAGTTTTGATCTGCTCGAGGGTAGGAAGGCTCTGCAGAGGGATCTGGACAGGTTGGATCAATGAGCCAAGGTCAGTGGGATGAGGCTTAGCAAGGCCAGGTGCTGGGTCCTGCATTTTGGTCGCTACAACCTCAGGCAACACTACAGGCTTGGTGAAGAGTGGTTGGAAAGTTGTCTGGCAGAAAAGGACCTGGGTGTGCTGGTGGACAGCCATCTGAACATGAGCCAGCAGTGTGCATAGGTGGTCAAGAAGGCCAATGGCATCCTGGCCTGTATCAAAACCAGTGCGTCCAGCAGGAGTAGAGAAGTGATGGTGCCTCTGTACTCAGCACTGGTGAGGTCACAGCTTGAGTACTGTGTTCAGTATATGCGCCACAGTATAAAAAAGACATTGAGGTGCTGGAGCAAGTTCAGACACATGCAATGAAGCTGGTGAGTGGTCTGGAGAACATGTTTTATGAGGAGTAGCTGGGGGAACTGGTTTTATTTAGTCGGTAGAGGAGGATGCTAAGGGGAGAACTTATTCTACTCAACAACTGCCTGATAGGAGGTTGTAGTGAGGTGGGTGTTGGTCTCTTCTCGCAAGTAACTAGAGATAGGATGAGAGGTAATGGGTTTAAGTTGTGCCAGAGGTGGTTTAGATTAGACAACAGCAACTGCTGTTCTGTTTGATTCTGCAGCTTACTCTTTCAGTGAAAATTTCTATACTGAAAAAGTGGTGAGGCATTGGAACAGGCTGCCCAGGGAGGTGGTGAAGTCACCATCCCTTGAGGTGTTCAAAAAACATTTAGACATTGCACTCTTGTGGCCAAGATGGCTAATGGTATCCTGGGGTGCGTTAAGAAGAGTGTGGCCAGTAGGTCAAGGGAGGTCATCCTTCATGACTATTCTGTCCTGGTGAGGACACATCTGGAATATTATGTCCAATTCTGGGCTCCCCAGTTCAAGAAAAATAGGGAACTACTAGAGAGAGCCCAACACAGGTAGATGAAGGTGACTGGGGGACTGAAGCATCTGTCTTATGAGGAAAGGTTGAGAGAGATGGGACTATTTAGCCTGGAGATGACTGGGGAGACCTTATCAATGTCTATAAGTATCGAAAGGGTGGGTGAAAAGTTGGTGGAGGCAAACTCTTTTCAGTGGTGCCCATTTGCAATACAAGCGGCAACAGGCACAAGTTGGAACACAGAAGTTTCCATCTAAATGTGAGGAAAAGTTTCTTTACTGTGAAGGTGATGAAGCACTGGGACAGGCTACCCAAGGAGGTTCTGGAGATGTCTTCTCTGAAGATATTATAAACCTGCCTGGATACAGTCCTGTGTAACGTGCTGCAGGGAAGCCTGCTGTGGTAGGCAGTGGTTGAACTAGATGATCTTTAGAGGACACTTACAGCTCCAACAGTTCTGTTATTCTGTTATTCTCCATTGTGTGCTTTAGTCCTTTCCACTCTTCCCAATTCAGATAGGGCTTTTAATTTTAGGATGAACTTTGGATCAGTTATCTCTGATGTCTATCAGGAAGTTGTGTATCACTGTCAAATCCCATACTTACTACTGGATTCTTACTGCTGTCTAGAGGAAACTGAATTCCTAGTGTTTCTTCTAAGCTCATTCCTTTCTGCAGGATTTCAATCTGCAGGTAAAATGTTGAAGACTAAGAGCAGTTATTGTTTTGTTCTCTTTCAAATGTTTTGTTTCAACTCTCTTCTCTGTTTCAGAACTATATTAAAGGTGATACTTAATTTGCCAGTTGTTCTGATCTTAACTACTTTTTCAATCCTGAAAGAGGTTTTAATGTTACAAACAATATTTATGGAGATGTGTTAATTAAACAAAGTCTTATTTCTTTATATTAGAAAACTTATTTCTTTGTTCTTCTTACAAAGAAGAAAAAAACCCCACAAAAGTGGTGTGCTAATTATACTGTAACTGAAAGTATTCATAAAGGAGCAAACCGAGTATGTTCTCATATCAGTGACGTCTTTCTGACAATGGCATAGCAGTTTTCTATAGCCACGCTGACATTTTTCTGTTTCTACTTACAAAACTTAAATGAGGTAAAAGATGGCATTTATGGCTGCTGTTTGATGTCTGTGACACATATCATAGCAACTGCTGTTCTGTTTGATTCTGCAGATTACTCTTTCAGTGAAAAAACTGTGGGAGGCATTAGCTAGCTTAGAACAGAAAGATATAGCAGAGAAATAGGCAAAGGGAGAGGAACTGTAGAAAGCTATAACATCCTTTGATTGGGAAAGAAGTGGTAAATATTAAATAAAAAAGGTAGGTGTACAATAGTTTGTGGATCTTAGCAACTGAACACATCAAATGAGTGAGCCGGTCAATATTTGTCTGGAGTGAGCCATGCTCAGAAAACCAAACTACAATGAATGGGGTAAGGAGGACTGGGACTGTGAAAGAATGCCACTTACTGTCCTTTGCTGCCTTACTTTTGTTAATACACTGCAAGTAAATTTTGGGAAGGGGCAGCGAATAGAGAGATGGTTATGAGAAAAGTCAGAAGCACCCAAAGAAAATAATCAGATTTTTAGCATGAGTTTGTTACTTTGTGCAGAGGATCCGTGGTTTAATACCAGCTCTGGTGCTCAATTCTTAGTGCTATAAAGCTGTCCTTCTAGAACTTTTGAATGCAGGTGCTTTGTAGTTATTCTCGATACTCTGAAATTACACATCTCACAGTTATGCAAAGTCCAGATTTACCCCATAAACACCCCCACAGTAGGATTTCTTTATTAAAGAAAAAAAAAAAAAAAAAGAGGCTATTCTCTTTGATAAGTCAGGGTACCATGGTAAATAGTGAGGGCTTTTAGGGTGAAAGAGAAGAGTAATTAATCAGCTGTTTTGTTTATTTTTATTTTTGGTAGAAAACGTAAAGCTCTCAGGCTGTTCAAAAATTATATCCTTCTATATTTGTTCCAGCACTGACTGCTCACAACAAGTAGAGATCATGAAATTAACCCACAAAGGAGAGGATATTTATATGTGTACTACTTGGCTATTTTAAATTACTGGGTTTATATTAACCACTTGTTCTTGATTTCTCTACAGTCAAGCTTCCCATTCTCTCCTTAGTAGTGACAAAATGACAATGCAGTACTTTTAAGATTGTTTAAACACACCTCTTTTCAAAGGTATTTTTCTCAAAACAAAACCCTTTTTTTTAAAAAAAAAAGGATTTTAGGTAGATTAAGAAGAACTATCAAATCTGTTGGCTTGATAAATTTTTTTTTTACTACTGAGGACATGCTTTTACTGGGGGATAACTTTAACAAAGTTAGTTCAACTGATTGTAGTAACTTCTGCAGGGTGTGGGGTGTTTTTTTGTTTGTTTTGTTTTGTTTCCTTTTATAAGTAACCAAAGCAATGAAATTAAATGGAGAATAGAAGAATAGAGTAGAAAGAAATTTGTTTCAGACTCATGAATTAGCTTTGAAATCCTAAATATTAATTAATTTCCCTTTAACTCCCCACTGTGCTTCTATTTTAGCCAACTCATTCACAAGCTTTCTGTGGAGAATTGGAACACAGACTTCATATTTGCCCTACACTTGATAAACTTTCTTCTAGGCTACTTAAAGTTACCTCTTTGAAATAACAGGATAACTTAATCTGTGCAGTTCTGGAGGCTAAAAAAGTTTTTTGTCTTGTTCTCGAAGAAAGGTGCAGGGACTGACTTGTACTAATTATTGAATTTCCTGTAGGCATGTCTGTATGGTTAAATCACTGCCTAGTTGTACTGTTAAGATAGCAAACCTAAGATATGTTAAATTTAATTCTTTGGAAGATCCTAAAACCTGAGAAAAGGCTGTCTTCCCTAATGTGCTTGAGGTCTCTTTCTTAGTCAGCATGGTCTGCCATGTAAAACACTGGACTGAGAGGTAGAAATGGTTTCCTGGGTGCAATAAGAAACACCTGAGCAGGAGTAGTTTCATGAACAGTCTTTCTGCTGTAATTTGCAGCTAGTCCTTTTCTATAAAAATCACTGCTACAGATGCTTTCAATGAATTTTAAGTAAATGACTGCTGGATTAGACAAGTGTTCACCTAGTCAGATACAATTGATGGATGACTGAACAAGCTGTTTCTTATTGCTACTGTGTTGTCAGTTGGCATCTCTGGCTGAGATGGTAATTTGCACACTAGAGCAGCAGGAAGGTATGCTTACAAGATAAGGCTCTGGATCAGGCCCAGGACAAAGGTTTTGGAGGCACATTCTGTGTGTTCTGATTACTGATATAGCTAGACCTGCTTCAGTAACCTGCTGTGTGCATGTGCATACCTAATTTGATATGAGCTAATAACCAGGTCTCTTGACTTGTTTTTCTCTAGTATCTCTAAATAGAGAAAATCAATGTGAACATCATGATACAGGATGCTATGGCTACCTTGGTCAGCTGTTTCCTCATAAATATTTAATACAGAGTGTAGGTTTCTGCTCAAGTGAAATTTCTTCTGTTTGGATACCTTGATAAGGCTAGGTAAAGTTTATAAAGCCAATATCCTAAATGTAAAGAAGGGAACAAATTAGGGAATTTTTTAGCCTCAAAATTTTGACATGGTCCAGGGAGAAACATGTTTAATGACTGTCTTTAACCTTTGGGGTTTTTTTTAATACTCTTGCATATCTCTCACCTATTGGTGGTTATATTAAGGGAATCATAATTGCCTCATCAAAAGAGAAACTAAAAAAAACTAGTCCATAATGATTTAAAAAAAAAAAAACTCTTAAAAAAATTAAGAAGACGCCTCAGTAGAGTAGGGCTTACACAGTTTGTTACAAAGTGCAGCATGTATAATGGATGATTCAAGGGGTTGATTTTTGTATTTGTCAACACAATGCACGGATCCTTTAGTATCAAGTGAATAGGTTTGTGTCCTCTAGTCAGGATTTGCTGAATTTAAGCAAATTAGGCAAATGGAGGGGATTTTTCAGGTGTTTGACAGGAAAACTGCAGGACAGCCTAACCTCTGTTATGGCTGCCTCAGTGTTACAGAGAAGGACTAAGTCTTTAAGATGAATACTATACTTACAAGGAGTCTTTTGAATGAGATCTGGGCTCCACTGGAGATCAATCTTCTTTTGTACTTTTGAAGATAGAGGGGTGGTCACAAGTAGGGGGAAGCAGGTGTCAGTAAGGGGAAATTCAGTGTTACATGGGATACATGGGATTTTTGACATCCATTAGGACTGCAATGGCAATATGTATGTTAAGCACAAAATTAATGGATATGAGAAGATGTCTATTCAGGAATGTTTGGGAACAGACAGTAATTATAGTCTGTGTTGGTACCAGCATCATAGGCATCACAAATATGTAGGAAAGGTGTTTAAGAGTCTAACTTGGCTGCTAAGCAGAGAACAGGATCCAGGGTCTCCATAGAATCCCCCTTTTTTTTTATCCTAGGTGCCAGGCAGCAATCTGAAGTCTCAATGTGTGTATGAGGCAAATGATATAAAAATAAACATGTGATATCAAGGTGAGATTTAGTTATATTAGGATCTGAGGGAACATTCTGGACAAGAGGTGACTGTATAGGAGTGATGGGTTACATCTCAATCATAATGGAGTTAGGCTGATGGTACTGAATTAGGTTACAGAGAAATATTGAAACTTAGAAACTGGGTGAAAGCTTAGAGGCACAGAAGATCACTTGCTTTAAACTGATGTGAAGAATGTCCAGTGCATTCCTAAAAAGCCTCAGAGAAACATCAACACGAAAAAAATGAGATAAAATAGTTCAGCTATAATGGCAGTTGATTTGTATGTGCAGTATTAAGTGGTGGAGCGAGTGTAATTCTTTGACCTATTTTTATACCAGTCTAATTCTGAAATGTAAGATAGGAGAATTAGAACATAAGATGTTAAGGGACACCTGCAAGGAGGCATTTTGTAAGGAAATAATTCAGTGGAACACGATGTTACCAGGCTACCAACTTTACAGGCATCAAAGTAGTTTACATTGACAGGAGGGTGAAAGTCTCTGTGTGTGTAAAATAACATGAAGTGTAACAGGATAAGTTTTAGAGGAAAAGAGTAGTATTGTGGAATTCCTAGATTCTATTATTAAGATTGCATTGATTGTGCTGTTCATACCATAGCTAGAAAAGATAATGAGCACAGATGAGTCAAACTTCAATTTTAAGACAGGTAGCAATAGAGGTAAATTTGTCTACTTCTGAGACAAACAACTCAGAATAACAAGAAAGTATGCTTTACTGGTGTAGGCTGAGTGCTGCTCAACACCCAGTTCTGAGCTGCTATGCGATAGTAACAATAGTACAATTAGGTTTAATGTTGGAGCAGGAGGTACCAGGTGCATGCGTATTCAATTTTAAGATTTGGAACTGTATGAAAATGAGAAAAATTGCTGAAACCAAGCAATACCTTCTAAAAGAAGAAAAGAAAAAAGTGCAAGAAAATGCAAGCAGCCTGAAGCCTGTTTAAAATCCCTTTCACTAAAAGGCCAAGTAAGTCACAGTTCAAACAGAAAACAAAAAACTGAAAGGTCAGCATTGAAAAAAAGAGAAAAATAATGTGGTGGGAATGAAATCTCCAGTCTCCAGAATAGGAAAGACCACAAAATATGGCAGGTACCATGCTTGAGCGCACATGAAGAACTTCAAAACTACGGAACCATGTAGATAGTTGGTGGTATCACTTGATGACAAAAGTACCAGAGGTGCAGCAGAGATGTAAGGTGAATTCTTTATGTTGGCTTTTGCTGTCATAGGTTCCCAGTGAGATTCCCAGTGACCTATCCTTTTTAACAGCAGAGCAGAAAATCAAGCTCAATTTGAAGTAAATATTTTAGTTATACTAGATCAGATAGACAAGTTACATTAAGAAGGGCTAGGATGATGTTCACTAGAGGACTCTGAAAGAATTCGGATTTGAAATTACCGACCTTGGTCTGCAGTCCAGCATTACAAATAGCTGCTCTACTGTAGGAGTAGAATACTGCCACTGCAATCCTATCTGCAGAATGGCCCTGGAGGACATCCTGTCAGCTACAGAGCAATGAAGCTGGAGTATACTTCTGGTAGGAAGGCGGAAGCTTTAATAACAGATGTAAACACATGAATAATATAAGCTCTCTGAGTCAGCATGGTCTCTGTAGAAGGAGGACCTCCCTCACTAAAAAGGTAACACTTGTGTGACTAGAATGTGAATAACGGGAATCCAGTAGATACAAAGAAAGTAAATTACCATAATGTGACTAACTAAATCCCTAAGAATGGAATGTGACTCAATGAATAAACCTCTATGATGGAAGAATGCTCCAGGAAGATGGGCAAGGTTGATGTGCCCATGAAGCCCAGAGACTAATTCAAAGAGACTGACTTATATCTTCCTTCAGAAGGGACCAGAGGGTGGCTTTTGTTTTAGATGAACAACAGCCAACAGAATTAACTGACAATGTAAATGTCTTCCTGAGTTAGCCAGATCAAAATCAGAGGAGTGAAAATGTGGCTTAGGCCAACATGAAGTACAAAAACTAGTAAAAGTTCTTTGAAGAGAGCAACAGTATTGAGCTAGTTTCAACCCATGTATTCCTCCTGGTGACTTGGGATGCCCAGCATCATGACAGTAAGAATATTTTAGAGACAAGACCAGTAGTGCAACTTGTGTTGGTATTGCAATTGAACTATATATTGCAGTTGCTATATTTTAAGTGTAACTTACACATTTTGTGTTTTCAGTATATCTTTTTATCATTCTGCTACATTAGAAACCCCATGTAACATCAAATATCTTCAAGTAAGTACGTTTGATTTTAAACATTAGGCCCTCACACATGAACTATCTAAAAATACCTAGCCTGTTCAGACTATACAGAACATAGCTTTGGGGGAGGGCTTTTCTTGTACTGAAAGCTGGTTAAGGGAAAGCGAAAGGAACAGTAGGGTTTAGCAATTGCTTTTCAGGATAATGGAGGGAGGATGGGACAGCAGGCTTGGTGTTTGGATTGGTTTTATTTAACTTTGGTAGTGACCTAGAAAAGAGAATGAACAGTGAAACTTCCAAGCTTGCAAATGTTACACAGTAATCTCTGAAGCAAGCCAGAAAGTCTGCTAAGGGTAAAACACTACAAAAGAACCTTATAAAACTGAGGAAGAAAGCATCAGTTGTGCTTCCATGTAGATAATTAATATGGGCAATTTAACCCAAGGGAGAACAATCTAAGGCCTGTCTAAAGGATGTCAAACTCAAACCAGGAGGTTATAGCACAGCAAGGAGACTTTGGATTGACAGTTCAGTGAAATGTTTGGTTCAATGTACCAATATTGTGGTGGATTGAAGGAATGGAAAGGATGATGGAAAGTGGACAGGTCTGCGTGATCTTCCTAAAAGTTTGTCTGTTTTTGAGACGGAAACAGGGCTGGATGCTTACTAGGATGTCCGGCTGTTTACTGTGGTTTTGATTACATTCAAATAATGTGCAGTGTTAGGTGATAAATGAAGATTGACAATATGCCCCTTATGCAGTTGCAGAAGTCCAAGCCTTACAGTGCTGTACCTTCATATCATGGATAATGAGATGGTAAAACATGGTTGTTGTTACATCTGAACTAAAAGCCATGCGGGAAGTATGACATTGTCAGGTTTAGAAACACCAGCACAAAATGTGGGCAATTGACAATTGTTTTATCACAGCATAAAGTGAGTTCCCATTTGTTATCTGAACCATAATGATTAGCTAAATGTTCCTAGTTGATTCTGAATATACAGATTTGAATCTGAATAGAAGATCATTTCTACACTTCCTCAGGCAAAGAGCATGCATATTTTCCAGTTATTACAGCTGACTTAATGTGTGGCTATTCAGTTGTGTACTAAACCCTCAGTACAAAGCTGCTTTTCTGGATTAATACTTTTTGTGATATTTCATTAATATTCACTGTTAATTAACACTTATTGAACAGAGAAAGAAATGTGCAGTCTAGCATAGTTTTTTTTCCATCCTTCAATCTTCATTAATTCAACATCATGTTTTTTCAACTATTTTTCATAGTATACTTTACCTATGAAGAAAAGTACTTGGGAAAATTAAACTCATACAGCCTGATAAAAGTAAAAGTTTTGTTAAAACATCTCAAACAACTGTTAATATCCTTTTCCTCATGACAAATCTTCATGAATTTTCCCGTTGTTGCTATCAAGCTCTAAGGAATATACTGTGGCAAAGTTTGAAGAGGAAAAAATTATCTTCTTTTGGACCACCTAATATAACCAGGAAAAAGCAAGCTTCATGTATAACCATTATTCTTGCTGTAGGAAATTACATTAGGAATTATAACGTTATTTCCCCCCAAGTTTTTTATATATATGTCTGTGGAATACTTAACCAGGGTAATGGAGAAGACAAGCAAAAATCCAACATCCCTTTTCCACGCTCTCTGCCCCCCTCCCCCCAAAATCCCAGAGACTCAGTTCAAAATGTTTTCTTCTCCAAAAAATTATTTTCCCTTAATCAAATATTAGTTTCATTTTAAAAACATAAACAAAACAACAACAAATGGGAGCATTTACAGTTCTTGTTGAAGTATAAATCAGTAAAGTTCTCTGGAAAGAAAAATTATATAGAGAAAAGAATATTGTCAAAATGGCCAAATTACAATACAGTATCTATTTGTAAAACTGTGGTGAAGAAAAATCCCTCATTAAATTTCAGTGATAACAAGAAAACATGGGATTTAAACCACCTCAGAAAATAACTTGTGCTGGAGAAATCTTTTCCTGTGCAAGGAACTTATCCATCTTTTAAGCCTTATTTTATAATGTAAAGAAAAAAAATAAATATAAAACAAAAAATAAATATATATAGTAATAATAAACAAAAAACAACAAAAAATGACAACCAAAACCAAACAACCAACTGCCCCCCCGCAAAAAAAAAAACAAAACAACAAACCAATGCAAATAAACTTTCAGAAATATATCTTTTAGTATTTCACCTTTCTGACAAAAGGCAAAAATCAGTGTAAATTTTGCGTTTAAGTTTAAATCTGGATAAAAATCTTGCTAGGTTTATACACTGCATTTCTATTGCACAGAAAGTCAGCTGTTGTTTTGGATGACATTCTTAATATAGTAATATTTCACAGCTGGTAATTTGCAGCCAGTAATAGCCAGATGGTGCTTTTTCTAAGGTGAATTTAGGGCATTTTAAGCAGTTGTAAATGTGAGCCTCATAATAAGAAAAAACCACGGAGTATTCTAGAGCTCTGACATTGCATATTCAATAGCATTCATAGCATCACAGCCATGATTAGACATGTTTTACATGGTAACCTGTAATAAGGGACTTCTGATAAACAAGCATAACCAAATTGTTTTATTTCTGACCTTTGTCAGATTCAGGCTTCAACTAACAGAGCTTATTGCTCTGCTGCTCTCAAGAGAATTCTTATTTTGAGTTTTTATGCAATTTTTGTTATTATTTTGTCAGACTTTATTTTAAATCACTGCCTCATTATACAAGGTATCCCTGGCATCTGCAAAACATTTTATATTACCAGATGCTAACGTTATGAGATTTTGGAGAACTGGAACGGGAGATAAAAGCATGAATCTGAATACATGTATATCTTCAATAAAATGCTAGTGTAAAAAAAAAAAATTAGGGATGACTAATGTGTTTACCATATTCATGCAGAAAGGCTATGTTGTCCAAATTTTTAAGGAAAGCTTTTTGTGAAGAGTGAAATTTTGTTACCATACTCATTTCCAATTTTAAACAGTTCATAATGGGCAAGGGAATGTTAAAAAAAAATAGTTTCATGAATTTACTGCCAGTTGGTAGTCTTTTCTGAAAATTCTTTAGGATCATGGCTTGACACAGTAATCTGCCTTTAGGTAGTATCAGGGTTAGACTCATTTTCAAGTAAAATGGATTTGAAACTAAGAAACCCCTCATCTCTATCCTTCTTGGCCATCTGAGTGCACTGCTAGCTCACATACAGCCAGCTGTCCACGAGCATCCCCAGGTCCTTTTTTACCAAGCGGCTTTCTAGCCACCCATACCCAAGCCTGTACCATTGCTTGACATTGTGGCTCCAGTGAAGGACTTGGTGTCCTGGTCTGGGTGAGAACAGAGCTGGTTCTGTTCCATGTTCTGTTCTCACAGGCAGTGTCTGCTGCTGGCAGTGATCACCCCCCATGGATAGAGTTACTACCAAGGATTGGTGTGCAGACCAAGGCCACTGCTGGATCTTGTGCACCACACTGGAGGGTGCATGGAAGTGAAAGACTGCACCTGCAGGGAGGAGCAGACAGGGCAAGTGACCCCCAACTGACCAACGAGGTATTCCAGCCCATAGACGTCATATTCGGTATAAAGCTGAGGGATCTGGAGGGTCTATAGCTAGCTTGCTTGCTCGCTCGCTCTCTCTCTCTGGGGGCTCCCAGGCTCTTCTCCCCTGTCAGACCAATTTGCCAGCCTTGCTTGGCTTGGCTCAGGTCTTGTTTTGGTTCCTTCCTTGGAGCATCCAAGGAGGACTCTGTCTGTTCTGCTTTTGATCCCAATAGGTGTGTTCCTGAATCTGGTACCAGAATCCAGCTCCTGAACACAGCTCCCATCTGCTGTGAGGCCCAGTCTGGGACTCCCCCGGTGCCTGCTCCACAGCATCAGTGGTGATGATGATGTAATTTCCATCAGGGGGTTGTGTTTGATACTGGCTTTATATATATTATCTTTATTATTATCATCATTAAAGCTGTTCTAGTCTTGTCACATGAAGTGACAGAAAGTACCTCAACAAAGTTACTAG
>JANHFY010027481.1:0-12789 GCA_027560095.1 Chloroceryle inda
ACATCCCCGGGCACGCCAGCAGGAGGAGGAGGGATGGGATCCAGCCGGGGTGGGAGGGGTCTGAAGCCACTCACCCACCCACGGTCCGGCTCGGCCGGGGGCTGCGGGGCTGCTCCCGGGAGCCGCGTCTCCGCGCTGCGGTCACGGCGCTGCGGGGACCGTGCTTCGCGTCCGGCTTCGTTACCGGAGCGCGTGGGTGGTGCCAGACAGGCTAATGATGATTTTACCTCTAATTAGCTGAGGGCTGTGAGGTTTGGGGTTTTTAATCGGCGAGAAATTCGTCGTCTGGGTTTTTTTCACTGGAGAGCTGTTGCTGTCAGGCTCGGGTTCTTATTGTTCGGAGTTTCATTTCAAATACAGCACTTTCCTCCTCAGAAAGTGTGTAAAAATCATCCAGTTCACAGGTGATGATTTCACACTAAGACCAGGGGCATTGAGGAGCTGTGAGTAATAAGTGCAGGTGCAAGCCAGCATCACAGCTGTCCTAGCCCTACAAATGCACATCACACAGCCTGCCTACGGGGTACGTATAACACCTACAAATGCGTATGTACTGCAGTTTTTACAACACTGGGGCAGTTCTGTGTGCCCTTCAGCCAGAGCCCTTTCCCTCGCCCGCTGTAAATAGAACGTGTTACCCACTTCTGGGTATAAAGACAGAACATCCTCACCTGCCGGCTGAGGGGCACTGGCTGCTGACCCCGAGGCCGGCGCAAAGGCGGGCACCCACCGGGGACCGCTTCTTTTATCGGGCCTTGCCTCCAGAGGTTCACCTGATAATGCTGTTTCTAAAAGTGGCAAAAGAGCACTCTTACCGATGCTGTGCCAAGCTGGGATCGCTACTGTCTTGCATCCTGCACGGTCTGCATCCTGTGCTGCGTGATGCAGAGAGGAATGTGCCCAAACCTCGCCTTAAGTAAAGGAAATGCTTCCCGGTGGTTATTTAGAGCACAGAATGATCCATACAGCCATTGAAGCTTCTCTTTGTGTTGCTCTGTATAATTTACATACAGTGTCAGTGCTTATTAAAGTAATAACCTGAGAACTCAAATAACATAAGTACTTGAAAAGAGTCTTCCAGGCATCAGCGATGCTTGAAGTTCTTGCGTTTGCAGCCTTTTGTATCACCACAGACACAGGCATCCACAGCGACACACTCTTAATCCCAAGTAAGAAGCTGGATTTGTGAGATGCTTTTCACCATCATTGATTTCAGTGGGTTTTGAGGGCGTTCAGCATCTGTTCAGGATGTTATTAGGGAACTGTGAACCGTGAGATGCTCTTCTCAGCGGGTGGATTGGCTGCTGAGGAGGTCTGTGCTGTTGGGGCTCAATTGCTGCTGAGCTCCCGCAGCTTGACGAGGGAAGTGTCGCACCAAACAATTGCTGGAGAGCCAGGGATGCAGAATATAACAATTTTTTTCATCTTGGGCAATTCACACTATTGTTGCACTGAAAAATATCATGTAATGACTATGAACTCCTGAGGAAAACAAAGTGTGCTTTTGAAAAGCAGACAGTAAGCAGCAGGTGGGTGGTAAAGTATCTTGGGTTTTGGCTGATGCTGAAATCCGAGAATAATAGAAGACACCTAGCTGGGTAGTGAGAAAGAAAACTGGCCACATCCCTGGGTCGATGGACTCTGAAATGACTGCTCGGTGTACCCGGCACAGGGTCAGACTGAGGAGCCGTGTGCCAGTGCCTTGCAGGTGCTCACCATGTTGCTGAGGTTTGCTGGGGACCCTGAATTAATGACTGTCTAACCTACCTTGTAGTGGTGGCGTGGAAACGCTTTGTTGTCTGGAGTTAGCCCGAGTATGTCTGTGCCACGAGGAGTGACGTAGCTTGACGTGCCCAGTGTGTCGGCCCTGTGTAGCTTCTCTTGTCCTGTCACCGGTTATTTTGGAGCTATGATTGGAGCTTAAAGATTAGTGAGGCTTTTGTTTGCTTTGAGGTTACTGCCTGGTATCTGAAAATCTGTTGGTATATACAGAGTGTTTAAAGTAAGGCAGAAGCTTGCAATTTTCTGACTTTGATCCCAGGAGCTGGAGCTTAACGGAGAACATGCCAAGCAGCACAGTATTGCCGAGCGTGTCTGTGGAGCTACCGCGGGATTAGCGCCTATCTGGTGAGGATGCCGCTCAGCCCAGTACAGGGTCATTGATGTGCCGTTATCTCTCTTCCAGTTGTGAAAAGCAGCAGTCAGCTGGGGGTCCCAGTGCGATGGAGAGGACAGGCAACGGCAGCCGTGGTGACAGAGAGCACGACGCCGCAGATTCAGCCAGAAACGCGGTACGTTCGCAGGGAGGTGTGGGTGGGTGTCACCCGCTCTTGCCATCTGTCTCTCTCTGATACACCCACCACGCTGCTTTACTTGCTTGGCAGAGCTGGTTACCTAGTCAAACGTGGCACCCGCGGAGTTTTATCTAGTTTTTTGTGCACGCGAGGTTGCTTTTATCTGTCTGGCTGCACTCACCGAGCCTCTGGTTTTCACAGTTGTGTGGGGCAGGGCTGGCCAGCCTTGTTCCCCGCAGAACGCAGGGGTGGTGGCCTGCGGGGGGACCTGAGGCAGGGCGGGAGCAGGAGCAGAACTAACAGTGGGATAGTAGCATTCTTATTTGGAGTTCTGCTTCCTGGGCTTTCTTCAGCAACCTCCTGATAGACAATCCAGGAGGAAGGGAATGGAAACAGAGGTCCCAACCCTCCAGGGCAGGCCTAGTCTGCTCTCAGTGCCCCTTTGTAAGACGTTGGCTTTCACAAGAGGAGGGCAGAGCTGCCTGTGCAGCCTCTGCTCCATCTGCTCAGGAGGTGAGAGATCCCGGTCACTGGGCTCCCTCAGACAGATGTTTCAGTGGGGAACCCCACCTCCTTGGTGGGAGCTGTGGTCAGCAGCTGTTTTACCAAGGCTGATACCACCAACGGCTCCGCTCTGCTTTGCTGGCAGGGACCTTATCCTTAGAACAGTATGCTGGCCTGCACTTGGAGAGAAACCCACTGCAGAAAAACAAAGCAAACCACCGCCCCAAAGAAAAACACCCCTACGCTTATTTTACGTGTAGAATGGCTCTTTGCTGCTTTCACTGCTTCAGCAGATGAGACGTGCCTCCAAAATAAGGAAGAAAAAGTCCAGTGTGGGTTGCTGGTCTGTTTTCTGTGGAAGCTGCTGCTTGCTTTGGTTGGAATCTACAGCTGAGGTAGTTCCTTAGACCCTGTTTTATAACCACCCTTACAGCCTTCAGCTGCAAGTTAATTTTCTCAGTATACTCCCAGTTAAACTCTGTGTTGCGAAATGATTACTTCTTTGAAAAAAGTAAAGTTCATGTAAATACTTGTTCTCTGGCTATTCATGCTTGTAGTTCATATTTTTGCTTAAGCAGGATGAGCTCCTAAATAGGATGCTGCTTTTGTAAAAGTTAAGCCGACTGTTCTGTAATAGTAATAACAAAACCAAAGGAGTGGGTCACTGGGATTCGAAGTATCTCTTGCTTCCGCAGGAAACCTAAAACAGGAATCTTGATGTTAAACATGGGAGGTCCAGAACGGCTGGATGATGTACATGATTTCTTACTTCGTCTCTTCCTCGACAGAGATCTAATGACGCTTCCAGCACAAAAGTGAGTAACAGGGTGAACCCCCGTGTTGCAGTCCGCGTTGGGTGTTGCTGTCTTAGCTGGTGATTCAGGCACTTAATTTCTGTTTATATTGGCATTTCTTGAGACTGTTTCATCTTGATGGTATTAACACGTGTACCTCTTGAATGCTGTAGTAAATTAGCACCGTTCATTGCCAAACGCCGCACACCGAAAATCCAGGAGCAGTACAGCAGGATTGGAGGCGGGTCGCCAATCAAGAAGTGGACGGCGGTGCAGGGAGAAGGCATGGTGAAACTGCTGGACAGCATGTCTCCTCGCACTGGTACTTCTCTACTCCCCTATGCTTGCAGATTTTTTTTCTAGCCCCTTTGATTACGGGAAGAATTCTAGATGGCTATGGTAGTATCTTATTTTCGGATGGCTGAAGCTAGGTGACGGGAGTCTGTGGGTCTGTGCGACTGCAGGGTGTCATATGCCCTGTCAGCCCTGCTTGAGCTTGAGGAAGTCAATGCTGAAGACACGTGTTTGAGCCTTAGGTGAGAACAAAGGGGAATATACTTCACGTGAAGAAATAAGGAGGTGTGGGAGAAGGGTGTTCAGAGCGGCATTCTCCCTGGCATCGGTGCAGTGGAGATTTGTGACTGTTGGCAGGATAATCTTACGTAATTCTCTTTTGTGAAGAGGTACAGTGGGAGAGTGAGGATCCTCTGAGGCTGCACGTGTGCGTGCACACACTGAGTAAAACCCTTCTGTCTGTGCAGGGCTTCCTGCTCATTCGTATTCTGCCCGTGGTGCTGTTGAGTTTCGCAGGGGGTGTGATGTCTTGCTGCAAGAGGCACGGCCGGCTTCTCACGGCTGCCATACGCTCGCAGCAGTTAGAGGATGGGGCAGCTTCCCCTGCTCCTCCTGCTGCTGCCTGCAAGTACCTTTCCCTGTCTGGACCAGCTCGGCTAGGATGGTGTGCAGGGGCTGGCTGATGTAGAACAGCTCTGGGGCCAGAACGTAATGCTACAGAGCCTTTTGTATTTGCCTTTGTTATGCCAGCCTGAGCCTGAAGAATAGGTCACCGTATGGGAGGGTGTTAGGAGCCTGACCGTTCTCCAAAGCTGCAGGTGTCTTTGTTCCTCGGAAATGTTCCTCTGCACTCATTGCTTGGATGTACCCAGAGCTTTTGAAACTTTGTCTGAGTCTGTAGCTATTAATAATGGATAAAAGAACACACACCAATTAGGCGTGCTGTCAGGGCTGAAGAGGAGGTCAGTTGGAAGAAAAGACAAGGTTTCGCAGATGGACGCTGTACGGCTCGGTTGAGTGATAGCAGAGAGCCCCACCCGGGGACGTGAGCAGGAGATAAGGCCTAGCAGTTTGGCTCAGGTGGAAGTAGATGCTGTCTTTGCCAGCTCTTTCTTGATGATAAGAGGCTTGAAAGGTGAATACAACCTCCCTCCCTTCTTTCTGGATCACAGAACCTCTCTGAACATTGCTCCCTCAGAGCAGGGAGCTGTGACTTGTCGGGATTACCCTGTGCCAAGCTACCTGGTGGGAGACAAGTGCAGATGCTTCAGCGAATGCCCATTTCCCAAGGGCTTCAGCTAATGCATTTTACTGGGCAGTGGCCGCGGGCTGGGCGTGCAAACGGGGACACTTGCGCTCACTCGCCTACGTGTGCTTGCTGTGGTTCCCTCCACGGTCAGTCTCTCTCCTAAAACCTCCAAACAAACTGATACGTGAATCAGTTTTTCCCAGGTTAAGTGCATTTGAGGTGGAATTTTGAACCAGTTTAGTTAAACTGCTTTCAAATTGGTTGTTAACTGAATTTTACTTCAGCTTTTGATGTTGCTCGGTCAGCAGCTACGATGCACTAGAAGTCTGTGTCTCTGTCGCAGCTTGCTGAAGGTGGTGGGTCATTTGCTCACAGTACCTTTTATGCTGCAGTTTCTTGCTATGTGACACTAAACCCGTGGCATTAATAAACGTGAGCGGCAGGACTAGAAATCGCACTACCACACTCAGTAGCAGCTCCAGGGTGATGGCCATCTCCCGTGTCTTGCCTCACCCAGGACAGACAGAAAAAGACAGTGAATCACCACTGCTCTGGCAGAAGCCAGGAGAAAGGGTACGTGATGGTTGGTCTGTCTGAAATGACCTCTCACTCATGTGAGAGGTCTCAGCCTCACCCATGTCCTCTGGGAACAATAGAATTTACAAATGAAGCTCTATTGTTACAGCCAGAGGTGTCAAAATGAACAAGAGTTCAGTGGGGCTGTGTAGGCTCAGTAGTCTGTAAGAACAAATCACACAAACACGACAGGAAAATCCCTTTCTGTTGTTGGGTGTTTTTTAGTGCTGGCATCCAACAGGCTAATGTCTTGCAATGGTCACTTAAGAGGGCACATCTCGCTTTTTTTGCTTATAGTTATAATGGTTCTTAGTATTTCTTACAAGCTGTATTCTAGCTGAGATTCCTTTGTCAGCAGAATGGAAGCCCACAGGACGGGGGGGACATACACCACATGACACACGTTGTTTCTGCAGGTAGGCAGCACTTTGTGGAGGGAGATGTTGCTCTGTTTCCAGTAGTTGTGACTCTGACAACAAAGTGAATATGTACACAGATGTTAAAATCTCTTTCCTGCTGCCTGTGATCCAGGAAAAAAATTAATACTGTGAGAGAGTTGCAAGAAGTATCCAGGTTGGCTGTGTTTTTTCCCAGTGTGGCCTTTCCCAGGTTAAACTCCTACTGTCTTTGCTCTGGTTAGGCAGACTTTTGTTTTTAATGCATTTAAAAATGTTAATGAGGTTACTGGCTCCAGGGGCTGCTGAAGTTGGGTCATTATTTGCTGCTGCTCCCAGCTGGGAGCTCTCTTGCCTCCTGCAGAGAGCTGGGGCTGACTAAACCTGTTTTCTGAATCCTGCCTAAATGTATGGAGTGGGACTGAGCATGGGACATCTGCTTCCTTCAGAAACCTGTTAAATGTTATTTCAGAGCTAGTGACCTGGAAACCCTGAAAAAGAAACTTTGCTTTTGTTCTCTTAAAAACCTCTGTTCTCTACTTAAAAAAAAAACCAAAACAGCAAACCTCTTCTACCTCCCTCCCCCTCACCAGACCATACTCGCCAGATCTCAAAGCTGACACCCAAAAGATTAGAGATGGAAAGTGGAAAAACCGAAGTTGTGGTCCCTGGAGAGAATAATAATATTGCCTCCAAAATGAAGTCTTTAAAGACAGGAAGATTTTTATGGAAGACGCCCAGAAACCAGAATGAGAGAACACGTGTCCTTTACTCGGCCCCACTGATCTCCTGCCCCAAACAGCAGCCGGTCCTTGGGGCTTTCTGTGCAAAAGGAGCAGACTTCCTGGGGTGGGGAAGGCGTCTTCTCTCACAAGGTGGACCAGAGCAGTTGCCTCACAAGACTGTTCCACCCGTCTTGGTTTTAGCTTTGTTTTTTAATGTGGTTAACTGAGGGCAAGGAGGTGGAAAGCAGTGAACTAGAATTACATCTGCATAAAAAGCTGAAGGGAGATGCCAGGGAGCTGGGGTTTGCAGAGGCTGGAATAGCAGTGGGAGGGCACCTGGAGCAACTAGTCGGTACCTGGGAGTTCTGCCGGAAGGCTCTGCAGCGCTGGGTCTGAGGCCCTGGGCCGGCAGAGGAGCCGGACTCCTTCACGTGACGAGGACATCTCTTTTGGTGGCTTCTCTGTTGGCATGTGGAGCACGAGCGAGATAAAATGCCCTGGGTTTCTGGAAATGCTGTGTAGGCGGCCAGCAGCCGTTAAGGTGCAGGGCCTTCTCCCGTTTGAGGCTGATCCCCGTAGAACAGAGCATCTCAGTGCTGGCACACAGAGTGGCAGCCCCAATATGTTTGTGAGTTTAGGTAAATAAAAATTCCTGGAACTGGTAAACAGCTTAAGCCACGCGTTTTCTTTTGTATGGCAGGATGAAGAAAGCCTTGTCTTCCCTAAGGTTTTGGCATTTTCGTTACAGTGGTGTATTTAAAACGTCCGGTTTCTGATCTGGGTGAGCAAGTTTAGCTGTGCTGCTCAAAGCCTGTAGCACGTCTGTAACTGTGGGCCGTGCCAGGGCGTAGTGGTGTTCGTGTAGCACCTCGTAGTGACACTTTTTTACCACTACATCCTTTAAATCAGAACTTAAAATCAGTAAAATGTCAGCGCTCTGTGCAGTCTGGAAACCAGGCCTCTGCCGAACTGGGTAAAACCAGAAGCGCCGTGCTCCCTGCAGAAGCAAACGATAGTACAAATCACTTTTAAATCCTAATGATGGCAAAGGGAGTTGCCAGAAAAGTACTCAGCCAAAGATAGATGCGTTTATATGACAGTGGTTTAGAAAAGCAGCCAGAAAATTATCAACAGCTTTATTTTGCCAGTTTCCGTCTGTCTGGTTGGTACTTGGTACCTCATGTATAACATGGTACTGAGAGTTATTGGGTTTTTTCTGCCTTTTTTTTCCCTGTGCTTTGGTTGGCAGCACCTCACAAGTATTACATTGGCTTCCGGTACGTCCATCCGCTGACAGAAGAAGCGGTTGAGGAGATGGAGAAGGACGGTGTCGAAAGGGCTGTCGCCTTCACGCAGTACCCACAGTACAGCTGCTCTACCACAGGTGAGCTCCGTGTGGGAGCAGAGCACGGGCAGAGGCGAGCGTCGAGCTGTCCTGTCCTCTGAAAGTGCCCCTTCCTGTGGCTTCACTGCCAGCTTCAGGCCCTCTCTGCTTTCTGTTGTTCCCGATTTTAGCTCAGGATGGCTTTGTGTTCGCGGTGTGGCTGTGTGCCAACATAAACTGCAGGCTCGGGGACACGACCGAGGAAGCTTTCTCATGGAAACTAGAACAGTAATTGTTCTTCAGCTAAAGAATGGTATAGAAAATTGTTCTTGGCTGTCAAGTTGTGTGAACTTCAATATAATTTGTGTATCACACAAACTTTGATATAATTGTTCCCATTTGAGGCTCTTGGTTCTGATCTATGGTTGCATTTAAAAAATGTAGCATTTAAAAATATTATAAAACCTTGCAATTAAACTGTGTTAATCTGACAGGTTGCTAATGCCTTGGCTGAACTTATGTTCTTAATTCTCTATTTCAGGAAGCAGCTTAAATGCCATTTATCGCTACTATAATAAAAAAGGGGAGAAGCCAAAGATGAAGTGGAGTATAATTGACCGATGGCCCACACACCCCCTTCTTATCCAGGTACGGGTTGGTGTGAGAGCCTTTGAAGTTAGCAGTCAGCACCAGAGGTGTGAGCTGAGCAGGTCTGATGTGTTATCAAACTGCTGTTCCATGGTGTTACCTTAGATCGGTTGATGCAAGAGACGCTCAGTATCTTTGCGTTGCCAGCTGGTTTTACGATGACAAAGGCCTAAGGAAATAGAGATGTTTATTGAGTTGCCTTTTTAGAAACATTTGCCACCAGTAAAAACACAGTGTGATGTTAATTAAGCAACAGAGACATTCTGAGGAAACACTTCCCTTAGATCAAGCCTTGGCTGGAGACAGAGCTTACAAGATTTTTAGCTCTAGAGTAGAATGTACCAAAAGATGAACTGTTTTGCTGATATAGGCTATGTTTATATACTCAGAAGAAAAAACACTCAAGAAGAATAAGAGGAACACTTCCGTTTGTGGGCACCTTTTAGTTATGGTAAGGAAATGTGTCTTGTCTCCTGTGAATGAAATTACAGACAAAGGTTGGTTATTCCGTGCCAGGTGTTTCGGTGTGACAATGTGTGACCATCGTGCACATCTTGTTTGAAAAGCACAGTTGTATTGTCATAGCAGTGCTGGCTGGCAGAAAGCTCTAGAGGTCATTAGTCTGGGTTCCTGCTCAGAGCAGGTCCGTGGCTGAGGCACGTACAGATCGTGTCAGTTTGTCAGGTTCTCGTCTGGCAGCAAAGAGGTGATTCTGGCACAGCACTGGCTGTGGCCGGAGCAATTGAGGGAAACCCTCTTGCTCCTTCCCGTTCAGAGAAAATGGTATTTTTGTCTTTGTTGGGTTTTACAATTCCTGTGGTGTGCTGAACAGAAGTAAAAATGGCTGAAGGAGGGCAAGGTAGAACCACGCGACAGTCCCCTGAGAAGCTGCCAAAAAAGCCATGATGCTGTCCCGGGACGTGACACCGTTCCTGTGCGCTCCCCCTGCCTTCACTGTGTGCTCTCCTTGCCTCATGGCATTTCTGATTCAGCTCTTTGCTTTCTCTTCCTGAGCAGTGCTTCACCGATCACATCCAGAAGGAACTGAACCTGTTTCCACCCGACAAAAGGAAAGATGTCGTCATCCTCTTCTCGGCTCACTCGCTGCCCATGTCTGTGAGTTACATCAGCTCGTTTCTGTCACTGTTGGACGACAGTCCCACCAGGCTGAAGGGCAGGGTGTGTGGCTCACACAGCCACTGGGTAGGGCCACTGCTGTTGAAGTGCCTGGCAAATAGAAAAGAGAAAGATGAAGGTGTGTTAGTTGCAGGTGGCAGCTCGACATGGAGCTGAAGGCGAGGCACGTGAGCTGTGGTTAGTCCTACACACCGACTCAGGTCTGTGCTGTTGGCCACCACTGAAGATGGTGGGTTAGGTCAGGCTCAGTACAGCTGCTCTCATGACCTCGGGAGCTTGCCAGCTCAAATCAGGAACATAATGGAGGGGAAACTGGTATTTTCTCACCTCCAGAAAGCAGTAGTAATGCTTTCCCTGAAGGAATGAAAGTAAAATCTTGTCACGGTTGCAATAAATGGCTTGATCCTCCGTCAGCTACTGCAGTGAAATGGCTCTCAGGTAATTTTTCAAAAATGCAGTGCTGTTACCGACACGTGGCCTCATCTGCATATGATGATGGAAGAATTTATCTCTTATCACCAGAAAGAGGAGGAGGAGAAGTGCTGGTAAAGCAGCTCCATCACAAGCTTTCCTAGGCAAGAATGCAATTCTTCTTCCCTGTCTCAGATGAGCCAGGCACCTGATACGGCCCATCCCAGGCACAGCCGCGTGACACTCCATGTGCTCGCCTTCCCCAGTCTTCAGGTGGTCCTTGCCCAAATGTGTTCACTGGAGGGGAAAAGTCTGGTGTTTTTGTGTTGAAGGTGGTGAACCGTGGTGATCCATATCCTCAAGAAGTGGGAGCTACTGTCCAGAGGGTTATGGAGAAGCTGAACTACTCCAACCCGTACAGGCTTGTGTGGCAGTCCAAGGTATGTGCTCAGGGAGGCTGTAAAGCTCTCCAGGTGATGGAGCTGAGGATCTCCTAGCTTAAGAAGATCATAACCTCTGGGCCTTTTTCCCATTTTCAGCATGTATTTCTGCCAGAAGAGCATCCCCATCTTTTACTCAAATTCAGTCTTTCTAGATACTCTAGCCACAGTATCTCACCTTTTTTTGTATATTGGATTTTTGATGTGTCTAATAGAAAGCCTATGATCTCATAACATCTAGATTAGCATTTTTATTTCTCTGTCAGAAGGAGGAGTCAATCACTCACTGAGTTTTAGGGTGTTGCTTTTGGAGGATCTCCGAGCAATGTTTCCAAACCATCACTGTGATCCATGCATGATGAAATGAGCCTAATCCAAACTCATTTGCATGTAGTTATTCCCGATGAAGACCACTGGCATTACTCTCTGCTTACCAGTGCAACTGCAAATAGCAAGGAACACGAGTTTTACCAGAACTGTGCAGTACAAGTAACCGTATGTTCAGGGGCCTTACACCTGTTATGCCGTGGTTGTCTTGTTCTTAAAGTTGCCTGTTACAGTACATCAGCACCAAATACTTCACGGCTGGTGGAGAGGTAAGGACAGTGGGTAAGGTCAGGGGGTTATTGAACTGAAATCAGTAAACCTGCATTTGAATTCTCATTTGTTTCAGTGAGAGTCCCAGTTAGGGCAGCCCAGGTTCTGTTTCCTTGGGATTTAAATGGTGGACAATACATTTTCATGAAAAAAGGGGGACAGGGAAAAGTCCTATCAAAAGCAAGGAAATACAAATAACTGGCTCCATCTTAAAGATAATCTGGTCTGTGTTGTCCTGCTTAAGAAAACCTGGATGCTCTTTATAAGGATGATTTTGTGAGGCTTTTTTTCTTTATTTCCCCTGCCCCTTTTCTTACAGGTTGGACCAATGCCTTGGCTTGGTCCACAGACAGACGAGACCATTAAAGGGCTGTGCCAAAGAGGAAAGAAGAACATGTTGTTGGTCCCAATAGCATTTACAAGTGACCACATTGAAACGCTTTACGAACTGGATATCGAGTACGCCCAAGTTTTAGCCAACGAGGTAAATGTTCTGGAGTGTTTACAGCTGTCCGGGAAGCGGTGCTCCGGCGTTACTTTTCCTGGTTTGAAGTTTGCTTTGTAGTTGCAAAAAGCAATGCAATGTGATTTGGGGCAAATGCCATTTATTCTGTAAATTTAGAATTAATCTGAACTGGCTTAAATTAATTTTAGCAACACAAAACAGGTGGGACTTTGTCTTTCTAGTTCTAACTCTTTAAGCTGCTACTGTCCTTGCTAAAAAGTATCAATGATTTTTGTCACCAAAGTGGAATTTTGCATTTTATTGTTATTTGTCGTATTGAACAATGTGATACTGTGTTAAATTCTGTAATTTTGGGGTAACTTCTGAACGAAGTAGAAAGGAAGACGTTGAAGGCTAGCAGACTTAACTGGTTCTCTCCTTACTTTTGATTCAGTGTGGAGTCGAAAATATCAGAAGAGCGGAGTCTCTTAATGGAAATCCCCTGTTCTCCAAGGTATCTTCTGTGTTGCAGTAGTAGTAAAAGTTTGCAGTTGTGAGCTTTCTGCTCGATTATGGATGTTTTCTTGTAGCTTTAAAGTATTTTAAAAGTGAAAATGGAAACCCTCGTACTTAATCTGTGTAGCAGAAAGTGTTTTCTTTTACCACGGTTTGTCTTGGGCTTCCATTTTTTTAATTAAAAAAAAAAAAATCAGTAGTTTGGGTTGACAAAAAAGAAAGCCAGTTTTGTAGTAAATTTTTAATGAATTATTCCTCTTAAGATACTATGCCAATGCAGTTTTAAAGCAGGATTTTCCCCTGAAGTAAAGGTGGTGATGCTTAAAAAGCCTGGTCTGGTGGACGCACGGTTTGACAGTCTGGCCGGGCAGAGTGACACACGTTAAAGCGGTTTGGTGTTTTATGCAGATGGGTTTGCTCCCGTCTGATTTTTAATTAAC
>JANHFY010027482.1:0-49937 GCA_027560095.1 Chloroceryle inda
CGCACGCACGACCCCGGCATCCCGCCCACCCCAGGCTCCCGGCCCCGCGGGCTCTGCGCAGCGGCTCCCGCGGGCAGAGGGCGGCCCTAGGTGCTTTTTCTACCCCCTCGCCCACCAAGCTGAGAATATGCTAAGGCTGGCTGGGTGGTCGGGTCCATAAAAGGGTGGTGAATGGAGTTAAGTCGAATTGGTGGCTGGGCAAGTGGGTTCCCCAGGGCTCAGTAATGGGGCCATTTCTGTTTTTAATATCATCTGGATGAGGCAATCAAGGACAGCCCTGGCAAATGTGCAGATGACACCAAGTTGTGTGGGAATGTTGATCTGCGGGGGGTCAGGAGGCTCCACGGAGGGGTCTGGACAGGCTGGATCAATGGGCTGAGGCCAATGGGATAACGTTCATCAAGGCCAAGTGGCAGAACCAGCACTTGGGTCACAACAACCCCAGGCAATGCTCCAGGCTTGGGGCAGAGTGGCTGGAAACTACCCTGTGGAAAAGGACCCGGGAATGTTGGTCAACACCTGGCTGAATATGAACCAGCATGGACCCAGGTGGCCAAGAAGGCCACCAGAATCCTGCCTTGGATCAGCACTAGTATGGCCAGCAGGACTAGAAGAGGTATCATCCCCCTGGACTCAGCACTGGAGAGGTCACACTTTCGATTTTGGGTTCCTCACTCCAAGAAGGACATTCTGGGGCTGGAGAGTGTCCAGAGAAGGTCAACAAAGCTGGTAATGGGTCTAGAGCATAAGTCTTATGAGGAGTGGCTGAGGGACCTGGGGTTGTTCAGGCTGGAGAAAGGGAGGCTCAGGGAAGACATTTTCACTCTTGACAGCTCTTTGAAAGAAGGTTGAGACCAGGTGGGTCGGTCTCTTCTCCCAGAGAACAGGAACTAGGCCAAGAGGAAATGGCCTCAAGTTGTTCCAGGGGAGGTTTAGGCTGGACATTAGGAAAAATGTCTTGACTGAAAGAATTGTGAAGTCCTGTCCCATGCTGCCCAGGGCAGTGGTAGATTCCCCATCACTGAAGGAGTTTCAAAGCCATGGAGATGTGGTACTGAGGGCCATGGTTTAGTGGTGACCTGGCAGTGCTGGGTTAATGGTTTGACTTCATGATCTTAAAGGTCTTTTCTGACTGAAATGATTCTGTGATTCTATAAAGAGGCAGGTAATGGAGAGCCTGGGGAAACCAAGGGGACTGGCACACAAGCACGGAGCAGATGTCACCTCCTGCATCAGTGCTTCATGCAGCTGTGCCAGGATGCGTGTTTGTGGCAGGGCACAAGCACAGCTGGGCAGCACAGTGATGCTGAGCAGCACAGTGATGCTGAGCAGGGCTGTGAATGGGTGACGGCACCAATATGGGATGGCTGGGGGACAGCTTTTGTGTGATGTCTGGGGTCTTCACAGTGTTTCTGTGTTTCTGTGCTGGTTGGGGAAACCCTCTCTCTGTCTAAACTCTCCCTCAACTTGTGATTGCTCCGCTGAACCTCCCCCTGCTTTGCTCACCACCTGTCCCCTTTCATTAATTTCTCTCTCGTGTAGAGGCAATAGCCTCATCTTTGCTGCCAAAAAGGTAGGCAGGGCAGACTAGAGGCAGGGTGGCAGAGGTGAAAAGCAGCCCTTTACAAGGGTTCTCTCCAGTGCTCACCTCCCTGTCTGTCTTCCCACTAGGGCCCTTGATGCCTCCGGCTTGGGAGGCACAGAGCACAGTACCCAACCATCACATCAGCAGCACAGCTGCTTGGAGGTCTGGCCTGCAGGTGTTGAACTTTACTTTTCCCGTCTAACCAGCAGCGTTGTTTTTTAAAGTATTTTCTTTCTTTTTTTTTTTTTTCTTTTTTAATTTCCTTGCAGAGGGTGGGACAGTTGTTGCGCTGAAAGAGCCACCCATGAGCACTGGCACTCATTATGGCAATATCCCCCTGCCTCTGGGATCCAGGCTGAGTCAGGAACCTCTGGCTGTCTGAGTCACTGTCTTCTTCCACCATCTCCCTGCATATGGGATCATAGGGCCGGATGCGGGTGGCAAAGGGGGACAGGCCAGTGTCACTGGCATTAGGTGTGTGCAGGCAGCTGGCAGCCATTCAGCAAGTGCTTAGTATGTCTCTGATCTTCTGATTCTGCTCTGTCTATAGAGAGGGGACTAAGCCATGAAGTGGTCCAAAGCTGTGGACCGAGCTGGAGATGCTCCAGGAGTCTGTGTTTGAAGGAAGGTGGGAGGAAAGCAGGGCAGAGCTGAGCATCTCCCAGCATCATTGCCTGGGAAATAAGGCCAGGCTGAGCAGCTCTGGGCAAAGCAAGCTGTGCTGTGTGCTGGTGTGACTGCTGCCTGGATTGAAGGCTCAGGAGTTGGAGCTTTGCTCCTGTAGATGTCACATTTTGCCTTATGGCTACCCTGGATGGGGCTTTTCATCCCTCTTAGCCTCTCTTGTGTGTGGGGATTTCTGCTGGGGTTATATAACTCTTCCACATCCTTCTCATTTTGGGCAGCAGATCAGAGTCTTTTCATGTGATGCCCTTTCTTTTTCCCTAATTTTTTGTCTCCCCTTCATCCAGATCTGCTTTGCTTCTGGTAAACCCCAAGGATTTCCCTTTGTTCCAGGCTGAGGTTTGCTTTTGCTCAGATTAAAGCTGGTTTTGTTGTGTCAGAAGAACTCTCACCAGAGGCAGTCTCAGACTGCTTCTGTGTCTAAGTACAGGTATCCTCCTCAGGTCCCTGAACTGTGCATCACTGCATACCCCAAGGGGTGACCACCCTTTCAGGCCAGCAGCTCTCACAGTACAGCTCAGGACTCCTGACCTGTGTCAGACCCTTCAGAGCTTCAGCAGCCAATTTCCTCATAGCATCTGAGTCTCAAAGCATGGCTGAACTATTCCTTGTGCTGCAAATCTCCTAGCTCCAGCAGGAGAAGATGCTGATTTGAGTGTGGTACTTACAAAGTATCAGAGTTCATCTCTTTGGAGGCTTTTTCTCCATCAGACACCTTTCCTGGCAGACACTTCTATTTTTTTTTTTTTTTTTTTCCAACAATTCTTGTTTTAAACCCCAGAGTTATCACCTTAAGCACCAATGAACATCACAAACCAGGGTAATCTCCTTTCCCACCTAATGGAGTGAAGGCGGCTCTGCACCAGAGTTGTCATCTTTGGGCATGTCTAGGAAGCACCAGCTGATGCTGTATTGGCTATCCAGTCCCTGTTGTAGGGCTGGCCTTGGCCTTACTCACATTCATTTGATGAAGTCTCCAAACCCACCTCCAAACTCCAGGTTTTAAGCTTGCTTAAGGTTCTTTTGGGCAGTTTTGAACTCATCAGGAACTTTCAAGCTTGGCTTCAGTGTGGGTTTGTGAGGATCATAGAATCATAGAATGTCAAGGGCTGGGAGAGACCTCTAGAGATCATCAAGTCCAACCTTCCTGCCAAAGAAGGATCACCTAGGTTATGTTGCACAGGAACACATCCAGACAGGTTTTGAAAGTCTCTAGAGAAGGTGACTCCCCAGCCTCTCTGAGCAGCCTGTTCCAGTGCTCTGTCACCCTCACAGTAAAGAAGTTCCTCCTCATGTTGAGGTGGAACCTTCTATGCTCAAGTTTATACCCATTGTATAACCCCATTGATGCTGTTTGTCTTGATTTTTCCTTAGTGTTAAATCAAATTTGGGGGACTCTAAATGATTTCAAGGTAAAATGCATGAATTTTACTGAGAGAGGAGATATCAAGCTCTGTTTCCTCAATGGCAGAGAGGACCAAATACTAGAAGATGGCTTTTGAGCATGGAGGTCTAAGCACCTTTCAGCCAGCACCCAGACCAAAAGTACTCTCCAGCTTTGCCTTCTCATGTTTTCAAGGCTCCTTTGCCTGCCTCTGCTTTTTGGCTTCTCCTCATCTCAGCTTCCCCTGATCTTTCTGCTTCCCTTTCACAGTCCACCAGAAAACAGGAGTTGGCCAAAGCCCATCCGCCCACAGAGGCTTTGTCCGTGGCTGCCTTTGTAGTGAGCGGTGGCAGGGATTCGTGCCAGGGGTGGTTATAACCGTGGGATGGCCAAGCAGCCACCACCCATCTTGTCCTCAGTGAAAGAGATGGATGGAGGGAGGGGTGCTGCTTCCTGGGGTGCAGTGGGGCTTGATGTGACCTTTGCCAGCTACATTTATGAGGACTGGCGGAGAAGACGTGGGTTCGTGGTAATTTGGCTTCAGTCACATCCCCTGGATGAAAGCCAGGAGGTTCTGCTCCTCCTGGAGCTCCTGCTCCTCTACACCTCTGCCTCTCTTCACTGGCCTCTTTGCAATCCTGGGGCCAGGTACAGTTTCCCCAGAGTGTCACACTTAGCTTCCCGAGGGACAGACAAGGCAGTGGGACAGGGCAGGAAGGCCTTGTTTTGGCCTATGATGCCCACCAAGATGGGCAGGCAGTGTGTGCAATGAGAAAGGCATGGTGAGGGGTAGGGGAACCCATGCAGTGTGGGAAGGCAGACAGGAGCATAAGAAATACTGCAGCAGGAATATTAAAAGAGTCTCCAGGCACAGCAGCAGGTTTCAACATCATTGGAACACCATTGCATCTGGAAGCAAGTTGTTGGGGTGATGAATGGGAGAGTGGGGGGCTCCCAGAAGATGCCACTGATGGGGCTCAAAGACTGCCTTCACGCTTGCTTGCCCCAGCTGATGACCTGCATGAAAGTCCTGGCTGTGGTGGTTTAGGATCCCAGAAGCATTAATTTCAAGCTGTGTGTCCTTTTCCCCTTGCTGGGACTTAGGTGCCTTATGGCCATTGATTCCTAAGGGTTTTCAGTGCCTGCAAGCTCCTGGTTCTCAACTGTGGTCACTCAGCAGTACCAGTTTTGAGGAAAGCTGGCAAAGCTCCAGGTTTTGCCCAGCCTAAAATGCAGGCTTGAACAAGCTTGGGCGCAGAGGGAGGGGCTGAGCCCAAAGCTGTTCCTGGGGATGGATTTATGTTCAGGAGACCTTGGGGCTGAGGAGTGCACCCGCCCAGCTGTAGGCAGCTTGTCCCTCCCCAGCTCTCACCCGCCTGCACTGGATGCATGACTGGGAGGAAAACTGGATCATAAAGGAGAGCTGTAATTCTGCCTGGAAGTTGTTGGGGAAGCAGTCCCCGGGGGAGACTGTTTTGCTTTGGGTTGCTGTGCTCTAATTCTTAAAAGCTTTGGCCTGCAGATAAAAAGCTTAGCCTCTAATCCCATCCCTCAGGAGTGCTCCTATGGAGAGCAGCTCCAAAACACCTCGCTCTTCAGCCTCTCCTCCCATCCATGCTCTTCCTCCCCTCTCCATTCTGTCTCTCCGGCTCTGCCATCCCTCCTACACGCTCAGCCAAATTATTTTGGATGGGGACTGTGGTGTCCCCTTGATGCAGCACCCATTGCCCAGCCACTGGCCACCTTCATTTACCTGTGCAGTGGCAGCAGGAGCCTCTCCACAGCCCTGCTAAGAGCTGTCCAAGAACTGTCCCACCACTGAGGACCCATCTCATGCTCTGAGGGAGGAGTGGTGATGCTCTCCAGTCCTCACCATCTCTATCTCTCTCTCCATCCCTGTCCCCATCCCTGCTGCAGGCATCTTTGACAACTGCTCGCACACAGCCAGCGATAAGGGCTGGGCACTGGGCATCCAGGCCCTGCAGCTTGGTGGCAAGAAGGATGCCCGCTTCTTCTTCTCCCTCCGCACGGACCGGGCGGCCACAGCCACTGAGGTGACCTCCTACCACCGCTACCGCCCCGAGGCATGGACCCACCTGGCTGCCAGCTATGATGGACAGTGGATGGCCCTCTATGTGGACGGGGCACGGGTCGCCCGCGCTGGGGGGCAGGGGGGACCCCTGCACAGCGCCTTCATGGCCTCCTGCCGCACGCTGCTGCTGGGGGGGGATGCCTGGGGGACCTCACATTCTTTCCGGGGACACCTGGCTGGTCTGGCCCTGTGGCGGGGAGCCCTGTTCCAACCCTATCTCCAGCGTCCCTTCCTAGAGGAGGTGGCTGGGGGGATGGCAGGCCTGGCTCTGACCTCTGGCTTCGACATCCCTGAGGACCGCTGGGCACCTTTTCGGGAGGCAGCCTTCCCCCAGCAGCGGGTGCTGCTGTCCCCATCATTCCCTGTTCTGCGACCACTGGGACCTCCTGCCTGTGGTCAGACCGCCTGCGATAACGTGGAGTTGGTCTCCCACTACAACCAGCACTGGCCGCTACGGAGCAGGAAGGTGGTGCGATACCGGGTGGTGAACCTGGCAGAAGACAACGGTGGGCGGCCAACGGTCAGCCGGGAGCAGGTTTGGCGGCAACACTGGGCGCTGAATGAAGCTTTCCAACCTTACAACATCTCCTGGCAGCTCAGCTTGCTGGAGGTACGCAACTCCTCCCTGCGCCGCCGCACCGTCCTGCTGGGCTGCGAGCCCAGCAAGGTGGGCAACGAGCGATGCGACCCTGAGTGCGAGCATCCCCTGACCGGCTACGATGGCGGGGACTGTCGCCGGCTCGGCCGCTGCTTCTCCTGGAAGCGCCGTGATGGTATCTGCCACATGGAGTGCAACAACATGTTGGACGACTTTGATGATGGCGACTGCTGCGACCCACAAGCCACCGATGTGGCCAGGACCTGCTTTGACCCTGATTCGCCCCACCGGTAGGTGCAGGGATTATGTGGGGGGTGGCATGTTGAGGGTTGGGGTGCCCCCTCTCCCTGACACCCGCTCTGCACCTGGATGTTGCTCCTGATCTGCTGCTTTCCAGTGTGGGAGGTTGGAGGGGTGTTTTCCCATGGCATGGATGTGCTGTGTCACCAAGGACAAGTAAATCCTACAGTGCAGGATGACACTGAGTCCTGCACCTCTGTAACACTCTGATCTGGTTTTCCCTCACAAAATGAGCAGGGAGTTACGAAGAATAGGTCTGCCAAGAGGATTCCCAGTACAGAGTGACATATCAGTGGGACCACAGGCATCCCTGGGGTGGGCAGAGCAGTCCCGTGCAAAGGGCACTGCTTCCCCTGACACCCCTGTACAGGATGCAGCAGGGCAATTGCTGCCCCTTCCCCACCTTCCCTGGATGTCTCTAAAAAACTGCTTTCTTAATTTGTATGCAAAATGTTCTCACCTGAGTGCTGGGGTGGGCAGAAAGAGGCGATGCTGTGAGGTGTGAGTGGCAGGATTTGGTATGGTGTGGGTTGGTGTACATCAGTCTTCCTGAATCTTACCCTGGGGGGTGATGCCCATGAGGAGATGCCCTTGACTGGACATGGGCAGGGGCTGATCAAACCCTGCACTTCCAAGTCCAGCCACATTGCTCCATGGAGCATCAATGCACAGTGTTGGATGACCTGTGTTTTCCTAGGGGCCCTTTGGTGGCAGCAGCTGGGGGAAGATGGACATGAGGACCCCCACTGCATGATGGGGGACCCTGCAATGACAGAGACAGTGGCCTCGGTGTGGTTGGTGGCTTGTGCACACCCATCCTTCTCCCCGGAGCCTCTGAAGTGCCAGAAGCCTCACTGATGGCTTCCAGTGCTCAGGGCTCTGCCAAATGTGTTTTCTGGACAGAGATGGGGAAGGGAAAAAAAATAAATCCTGACTTTTCCTTTTTATTTTAAAGCTGTTTCTGTCTTGGTGTTAGAAAAAAATTGCTTATTCCCTGCTGCCAGATCCTGGCAATGGGCAGAGGTGGCCACCAGAGTGGGAGGAGTGCATTGTAGGTGGCAGCATCTGTGGACACAAGCTGCAAGGGAGGGTTTTAGGGACGTATTACTCCTTTGGTCATCTTTCTCCACTTTTTTTATGTTGGGCCGTGGGAGCAGGTAGGCTGTGGCTATAAATCGTTTTTTGCCAAACTAGTTTCTTCTCTCTGCTGCTTCCTAGGTGGGACATGGTGAGAGGAGGGAAGCAGGCATCTCTGCTTGCATGGTGGGGATGTGAGAGAAACAGCACTTCTCCCTCCTGAGCCTTTTTCACATGTCCTTGAGCTGTTTAAGAAAACACAGAAGGATGAGGAACCCTTTGTTCCAGTGCATCCCTCTGGCCACAGAGCCTTGGTCCAAGCATCCCCCTAGAAGATGTTTCCCCATTCCTGGAATTCTCTTTAATGACAGTCACCATTGCCACCCTGTGTCTGTCTTTCTCCTTGTTTCCCATCCTTGTGAGTGATCATGGGAGAGATAAGCAGCTCTCCTGCGTGCATGACAGCTCTCCTCCTGCCTTTCACAATGTCTCTCCACCCATGGTGGCCACGAGCATCCACCACCACTCGGTCTTTCCTTCAGCAGGGCAAAGGCTCAGTCCTTGCCCTCTGTGGGCAGTTAGAGAGATGTTTTCATCCTCAGACAAGAAGGGCTCCACCTTAAATTAAAAAAAGGCCAAATTTTTGCTGGTATGAATCAGGGCTTCCATTTGTCAGGATTTCCCCTTGAAAGTTGGGAAAGCAAAACCAAACCAAAACAAAAACCTTGCTTCTGTGGGAAAGGAATGGGAAAAAGGGAACACTAGGGAAATAACAAATCTTTTGCAATTTTCTTTCTACAGACCTCATTGGCTTGCGCAGAAGACAAGATTGATTGTTGGTAGGCTGAGCTCTGAAAAATGAAATCTGGTGTGTCTGGCATTTGGGAAATGTGGGGGCCATGAGTAGAACCCTGCTGCTGTTGAGCTCTTCTAAGCTGCCTTTGGCTAGCTTCTTCTGAGATGCTGGTGGACACCCACCCTCCATGGGCTCATCCCTGCTGAGGGTACTCTGGCTCATGGGGAAGAATATAAATATATTTGTGGGAAAACCCCTGAGATATAGGTATCATGAGTCTGGGAAAGACCAAGGTGAGCTTGAGATCACCCAAGGGAATTTCCAGGTTGTTGGTATTCCTCCAAAGCTGGTGGATGAATCCAAGATTCATGAGCAGGGGACCTTAGCCCAAGGGGTTTTGTTCAAACCTGCATTTTCTCATAAGGTATTACACTTAAATGAACATTTATGAGGAGCAGGGCAGCTGGGGAACTTGCAGAAGGATTTTTAGGGTGGAAACCAAAAAGGGAGAAATAATGAAAAATAAAATTTAACAAACTGTGGAAAGGTGGCACAATAGGAACCAGGTGCTTTGATGTGAACTACAGCTTTTGGTCTGTAACTGGAGGAGAAGAGCTGGTCACTACTCTACTGAGACACCTGTTCTTTCCCATACCTGTTGGAGAACCTCATGCCAGAGCCCAGGAGGGAGCTGCACCTTTGGGAGAGATGGGGGAGATGCTCTCTACATCTCCTTTCAGCTCAAGGTGGTAAGATAAAAATTTGGTACTCTTTCACAGAGCTCTGCTGTATTTCAGTTCAAGGCTCTCATAAAGAATGGTTTGGATGTGAATGTTTCTTAGGATGGACAAAAAAACCCTAAAGGAGAAAGTCAGAGTGAGACACTGGACAACTTCTTACTGGCATTGTAGACAGATTCAGTCCATTTAAGTGAAGGGTCTCAATACCTTGTCTTGACTTGCATGACCTTAAGTAGTTAGGCAAAAGCTTTTACTATCCCTTATGTAAAATATCTTATCAGGGGAAGGAAATGAGGTTTGGAAAAAAAGGTCTTAAAGATCTGGTGGGGATGCAGTCTGCTGGAGCTGAGGTAGGACCTGGCTCCAGCTCTGGGTTAGGCGATGATGCTGAAACAACGGCAGTGTTGCTATGCACAATGCAAGGCCACCAAGTCATCTTGCCAAGTCCTTCATGAACCTCCTCGAGTAGCATGTGGGATGAGACAAGTCCCATTGTGCTCTGAGCCAGCTGGGATACCACCCATGTGTAAAACCAACTAGTGGGACTGTGAGCTTTTGACTGGAGGGAGACTTGAGTGAGAGCTCAGGTGAGCTGCCAAGTATAGACATCTCTGCAAGAAACCACAATGGGAGCCACAGAAAGCAAGTCAAGAGACTTTTTTGTTCACCGTGCCCCACCATATGAAAAACAAGGGGATGGGCAACAGCAGAAAAGCTGCCTGCTGTCACCCTTCACCTGGTCTTGCCCTCATTTAAATCATTTTCCAGGAGTTTCTGGCAATCCAACACCAGGGTCTGGAGTAAAATCTGTCTCGATTTGCTACAGACAGGCATCTTCTTGCAGAGCCTGAGTGCTGCTGTAATTGGTGCTCTTGGAAGGAAAGCAGCAACAGCTCATTAACAGCAATTAACACTCAGTGAGGGTCCCCCTCTGGCAGTTAGTCAATGAGAGTCTGGTGTGTGACACAGTTAATGTGCAAAGAGAAACAGTGAAGTCTGGAGAGCCAAGTGGGTAAGTGCAGAGCTGCTGGGCCTTTCATCCCACCGCCCAAATAACTGAAGTGACAGAAGGTAGTGAGAAGTGGCAAGGCATGTCCAGGCTCTTGGTGGCCTCCACTCGGATGACCACAGCTGGGATACTAAAGTGTACCCGAGCCCACTTGATGTGCTTTAGTGCAAGCTTAGCTGGCTTCCCATCTGAAGGGAATGATGCTTAATGGGGTTAAGGCTGCTTGGGAGCCTCCTGCTGTTTAAGTGGTGTCTTCAAAAGCTGATCTAGATTGACCTCACTGAATGTCTCTGGTGGACAATCCTTGAGGATGAACAACTAACTCCAAGCTATTCTCTGGCACTGGAGCAGTCCATTGTTGGGCTGCACAACTGTGTTTGCATCTCCAGCTGAGATGTTCAGCTGAAGGTGGTTGGACTGATAGCATAAAAAATGTGAAATTGAGAGCAGGTGAGGCAAGGATGGCATGTAGAGGAAACAGCTGACCCTTCTGGACCTTAATCCCAACCAAATGGCAAGACAACATTCAGATTTGCTGCTCACTTTTCCTTTACTTTCCCTTGCTACAGAAAACATTAGCAGACCTTTCTCAGAGTGAAAAAGGAGAGGTATGTGCAGTGGTTTTTTTTTTTTTAATTATAATTCTCGGGAGCAACCTGAGGTCATCAACACTGATAGAGGGCATAGATTGAACTGGAGATGGTAGATGTCTGCAGACACCTTCTTTTGCTACTTGTAGTGATTGGTCACTTGAAGAATGGATGGAAAGGGTGTATTATGTGCCAACTATTAAGCTCACTGCCTGTGAAATGTGGAGTGGAAGAGACTTTTTTTTGCCTGATGCTCCCATGAGGAAAGCATAGTTAAGAGGTACCCCTGCTAGGGCCTGAGCTCTGGGTACTTTTTAGTTTCCTCTGGCACCTCCAAGAGGTGCCCATACCCAAATATTGGCCTGATGTTCTCAGAGGACCAAGCCTCAGGTGCTGGATTCAGGTCTTAGGGTTTGTAAATGTGGTGGTGAGGAGATGAGTGCTTTGGGGTCACCAAAGGTGGTAGAGGTGAGTTCTCTAGCTTCTGAGCCTGCTGCTTCTCCTCTCTAATAGACCTGCTGGGACTGGGGAGGTTCAGGCCTTTTTGATGCAGTCTGATGGGTTTTTTTGGTGGATGTTTTAAAGTTTTATGAGAGTGGTTGGATTCGACCTCATCAAAAAAACTCATTATTTCCTTGTAGGGAAGTCCACCCTCTCTAAGGTTTTCCATTGATTGCTGACTTCAAAACTTGGCAAAGATAGAGCAGATTGTCCTTGACAGAATTCAATATATCAGGTGGGCAGGTTGTCTACTAAGCTGCTTGCTCATTATGGGCCTTGGAAGCTATAGGCATGTGAATGTGCCTCTGGGTGACTCAGCTTACCTAAAGCTCTAGTTTGGGAGTGAAGACCCCAAATTCGGTTTCTTTGGTCTGTTGTGACAATGGCCAACCCACCAGTGGGATTCTGTTCCCAGGAAGGAAGGCTCTGGGTGGTGAGATAATGTACTGTGGGCTTGGTTGATGTGATTTAGTGGGTTCTGCAGTGTGTTTACATTCGTGCAACTGGGGAATTGCCCACCTTAGCATCTGGCTGCTGCCTTTGTTGTCCCTGGAAGATATATTTTTGTTTACTTAGTCTTCTATTTCTTCTTCCTGGCTGTGAAGGCTGCTCTTTTCTTTCAGTGAAAAGTGCTTGTCTGTCCTTGTGCTCTTTGTATCTCCCAAACTTCATTGTAAATGAGTTGGGCACCCCAAAGGCCTGTTTGGGGATTTTCTCCTCACAAAGATATGAGAGAAGGAGATTTTAACCTCTCCAGCATGGACTGATAGATAAAAGGAAAGGGTAGTTGTGGACTGTAACCTCAAATGATGAGAGGTCCATGAGGAGAAGTTTGGAAGTGGCATCAAAGGTGGTGATGGAGGCATGCTCTCAAAGGCATGTGTGGCAAGACCAATCTTTCTTATTCCCTCCAATGTGTCATTGGTCCAGTTGGACTGCAGGATTGATTTCATTTGGGGGGTGGGGGGGAGGTGGCACCAAGGTGCAGCCGTCAGTGCAAATTTTTGGGAGCACTGGTCAAGAATAGAGGACTCCATACCAGAATGGCTCCTGGTGGGACCAGAGCTTTGTTACATTACCCCAAGGAGCAGAGGAACCGGGCTGTAAGAGGAGCATGAAGGTATAGAGGTGTCGAGGTCCAAGAGCTGGTTCTTGGCCCCCGGCTTCAGTGCTGGCCAAAGGAGCTTGCTCTGTCTAGCAAGCCACAGCATAGAGCTGATGTGAGAACTCTTCTTGCATGAGTTTTGGGGTGCTAAAAAGTAGGAAATAAAATCTATGGTAATGCAGTTCTTTCCTTCCCAAGGTAAATGGCTCGGGGGTTAATTTCCAGTAGCCTTTGCTGGAGGATGAGTCTTGCTCACTCTCACAAGTGTGGAGCTGCCAGGCAATATGTTCCTCGAGGAACCTGCCAGGTCCCCTCAGGGGTGACCATGTCTCCACAGGAGAGGGAGAACATGATCTGCGTGTGATCGAGAGGACCCCTGCCTGGCAGCTGCAGGCAGGCAGGGTGCTTTTGGGGAAAACAGCTGTCCCAGATGTGAGCTATTGTTCTAGTGAACACCACTGTCTCAGGGGCTCACTTGAGGGGGGCAGATTGTATCGGCATGGCAATTGTGAAGGAACATCGTGTGTCTGATGCCTGGGTGGGGGGGTTGTCACACTGTCCTGATGTTCAGCCCTCGCCAGGGTTTCTCCTTGCCCAACTGTACCCTTTCCTGTAGTCAGAGGACTCCAGCCAAAACCCTGGCCAGGCTAGTGAGACCCTGGGAGCCAAAACGGCAGGGCAGTGAGGAGTTCAACAGCTATCCAGTGGGACACTGTCAGCTTGGCATTGATGGGGTCTCTAGGATGATTTAATCAGCATTTGGATTGGCAGGCTGAGCCATGAGCATTGGAGTCATGAAGAGAACATACTGCTTTTATTTTTCCTTGGCCCTGCCCCCACCATCACTTAGGAAATCAGATTGCCCCATTGCAGAGAGCAATAGGGCGAGAAGGAAAGGGGCCAGCAGAGCCCAAACCCACCGAGGTGGTATGAGGCAGAGGACCGCTGGGAGGTGTTGGAGAGGGCGAGAATGCTGAGCCTCTGAAACTGTTGCCTGACAAGGGCTGTGCTGGGGACGAGAGGCAGCCCTGGATTTTTGTTTTCATTTGTGGTTAATGTATGATCATTGTGCTACAAAACTTCCCCAATAAATTATCTCGTGTCCTTTTTATATCCACGAGGAAGGCATTTTTAGAATGCTGGCTTGTGCACGCCGTAATCTGGCTGGGACACCCAATCGCCTGGACCTAAAAATAAGTTGGAAGCTTGGGACCCTTTTTTTTTTTTTTTTTTTTTTTTTTTTTTTTTTTTTTTTTTTTTTTTTTTTTTTTTATTTATTTAAATGTTTTTGGTTTGGGGGTGGTGTGGCTATGGATGCTGTTTTTTAAATGTATTTTTTTTTTTTCTTACTTTCCCTTAAAAAAAATAAAAGGGACGTGGCAGGGGGGGGAAGCAAGGCGGAGATGGTTGACTTAAGCAATTTTGTTTTCTTCTTTTTCTGTCTTGATCCCTTTCCTGACCAGTATCAAGGCTGCAAGATATTGCTCTTTGGTGAGAAATTTAGGGTGAATGTATCAAAGTTTTGGAACTTTTAGCAAGACTCTATGGTTTTTGGAGATGACCTTAAGCTAAGGGCTCTGCCTCTCCCATCCCTGCAAAAACCAGTTTGTAGTCTGGCCCCTCCACACCAGCCATGCCTTCTTTTAGGAGAGGACTGAGCTGCTACATATTAGCCCATGTTTCTCTCAAGCCTTGACTGGTCCTAGCACAGAGCCCCACAGGCACTCTGTCTCCCAGGACCTGGTGCTGAAGATGGTGCTGGTGGTGATGTGCATCAGTCCTAGCTCTTTGAAGACAGGTTTTAGGCAGTAGTATGGCAGATCCTTGCTGGCATGTGTGCTGTAGGGTCATCTTCACCTTGCTCATCCAGTTCACAGCTGATATCTGTCCTATGGAGGAGGTTGTTGTGGGCGATGGGTGGGAAAGGAGGAGGTCAAAAGCTAGAATCTTGATTTCCATTGAACACCAGTGGGATGTGAGTGCCTAGATTCTCTAAGCTCCTTTGAAAACCCTGCACAGCAAAGATCATGTCTTCTAAGATGTCTACAAACACCTGCCTGCACTGTAGACAAGGGTAATCCTGGCTCTTCAGTGGGGGAAACTGAGGCACAGAAGTCTCAGACATCTGGAGATCTCATCAATGATAATCAGTATCAAAAGGGTGGGGGCCAAGAGGATGGGGCCAGACTCATCAGTGGTAACAGGACAAGGGGCAATGGGCACAAACTGGCACCCAGAAATTTCCATCTGAACAGGAGGAAAAACTTCTTTGCTGTGAGGGTGGCAGAGCCTGGCCCAGGCTGCCCAGAGAGGTTGTGGAGTCTCCTTCTCTGGAGAGATTCCAAACTCACCTGGACAATGAAATGCTGGCCCCCCTCCTCTGGATGACCCTGCTGGAGCAGGGGGGTTGGATGAGATGATCTCCAGAGGTCCCTTCCAGCCCCTACCATGCTGGGATTCTGTGATCATTCCCTTTAGCTGTGCAAACAATGAGGTGCTGCCACTGATGCTTGGCCTCTGTCCTCCTGCCTCCTAGCCTCTGGATGGGAAAGAGAGGCATTTAATGAGAAGAAGCTGGTCCTGGTTAAATGCAGGGCAAGAGTTGATGCTCTCATTTGTGCAGTTATCCTTTGTCTGGAGTGCTTTGCTGAGCCTCCTGGCCCTGAGACACTGCTCGGCTACGTGAAGCCTACAGAGTGGAAGACACTTCCGGGAGACCAGGAGCGTTGTGCTGACCTGTGTTATCCCTCTACCTTTCCTCAGTAGATCGTGAACTGTGCTATAAAAATTGGCACTGAAAATCAGGCTACTCGGGACACTGTCTTGTTTGCATAGACTTTAAGATGTCCCTAAATGCCTAATGTCACTTCATATTTTTTTAATGAATGCAGCCAAAAAGTAAGAGAAAGCTGATTTTCAGATCTGCTTTTGTGGGATACCTGGGACAGGGCTTACCTGTGCAACCTAAGGCAAAAAAAGGGCTGTCAGGCTCAGCCCTGGCCTGGGATGTGTTTGTTTTAGCTTCAAACTGAACAGTCTAGGGGGAAAGTGAACCATACCTGGCTTTGTTTGGTTTGGAGCCTGTTCGAGTGTAAGTAGTCACTGCTGAGTTCTGCTTTGCAAAACTGCAAGGGGCTGCAAACATGTTTCTTCATGTCCCGCAGCACTTCTCGTTTGCTTGTGCACGCGTGTCCTGCCCACCACCAGCATCTCACCAGCCAGCATCAGTGCTGTCAGAAGAAGATGAGCACTTGCCCTGCATGGTGGTATGCAAGTCTCTCCAAAGCGTGTTGGTGTGTCCTGGTGCTGGGCTTTTGAGGCTGGGCCACCAGAGTGGGGAGGGGGGGACACAGAGGATAGGACAGTGATGGGCTCCCCCCTTGCCCCATGCTATGGCTTTACTGCCTTTCTCCCTGGCAGGGTTTCTTTCCTCCCCTTGAATGGCTCAAAACTGTGTCTGTAGCTCTGGGGTTTTTGTGTTTTGTTTGTTTCTGTGGTTGGTTGGTTTGTTTTTGGTTGGTTTGGTTTTTTTTTTTTAGTCTAATTCTTCCGATTAACTCCCTCCAGTCACTGATGTTTCCCTGTTTTCAGGGATGTTGTCTCACTTCAAGAAGGGCATTGAGGAACTGGAGCACATCCAGAGAAGGGAAACAAAGCTGGGGAAGGGTCTAGAGCACAACTCTTGTGAGGAGAAGCTGAGGGACCTGGGGGTTTTGAGCCTGGAGAAAAGGAGGCTCAGGGGAGACCACCTCACTCTCGACAACTCCCAGAAAGGAGGTTGGAGCCAGATGGGCGTCAGTCTCTTCTCCCAAGGAACAATTGATAGGGCAAGAGGAAATGGCCTCAAGTTGTGCTGGGGAGGGTTAGGTTGGACAATGGGAAAACTTTTTTCCCTGAAAGGGTTGTCAAGGCCTGTTCCAGGCTACCCAGGGAAATGGTCCCCAGTCTCTGGAGGGATTGAAATGCCTTGGAGATGTGGTGCTCAGGGTCATGGTTTAATGGTGACCTGGCAGTGCTGGGTTAATGTTTGGACTTAATGTTCTTAAAGTTCTCTTCCAACCTAAACAAGTTTTATGACAACAGCTCTTCCCTCCTCCTTGCAGCCCATGTAAGATATTCAGTAGCTTCCTGACTTGCTAAGTATGCTGTTAGGTGAAGAGGGTCCCTATGGGGAGCCAGCCAAGTAACGACCATCACACCAATATGGCTACATATCATCCTCGTTCATTCTCCTATGCAGTTTGCTTATATAGTCTTCTAAGCTGTACATGGGTACATTCACTACTTTCGTTGGATAGCAGTTACAGGCACACATACTGAGCTCTAAGCTAATTGGCTATATGCATTCGGGTGCATGTTCTGTACACGCTTCTCTTGCAGTTAATACAGCTCCTTCACTTTCCACTCTCCTGCCTGCTCAGTGCTAGGCTTCCCTCCTTTCTGCACTTTACAGTGATCTTAAGAACACTCGGGACTCATGATAACCTAGTCAGGGTTGTCCAATCCTTAAAGGGCCATTGCAATTCCTTGTTCAACAAGGAATTCCCCTACGGTTAGGTGTGTGCTCTTGCAGATGGCCAGGCAAGTGCTCTGGGGGAATGACAATGTGTCAGAGACCACTGTGATGGTATGAACCTCCCTCATGTCCACTGAGAGTGAGGGATTGGTGATAGGTGCAGGTGAATAAGCCCAACCCAGCAGGGTCCTATCATCCAGACATGCCTTGGGGTTTGCACCCAGTCTGCACTTGGCCAGTAGCATTGCTTCTTCTTTCCATGCTCTTGAGGTTCAGGGGGTGGAGGTGAGTGTTGCTGCAACCAGGTAGAATGCAGGGATGGCAGTGGGAGACATCTTGCTGGTATGGAGGCAGGTGGTGGCCTGCAGTATTTGTCTCCTTTGCACTGATGATGAGGAGAAGCAACAGTCTGAGGCTCTGAACTCTTCCATTCCTGTTTCATGGGGTTTCTGAATGGGACAGCAAGAGAGCAGGACAATAGATGTCCCTTCAAAATTTGGGAGTTTTCAGGTCCTTGGTTTTTGTCTTGCTTGGTACATTCCATTGGAGTTCACTCCTACTGATGTTTTTGGTCTGTATTAACCTCAGATAAACCAAGATTTCTGCCTGGGAATTTCATTGTAGGATCATCAACTGAGAGCCTGTGGGCTGAGTTTAAACCCAGGAGGCTGAGGCACATGTGGCTTTTCAGCCTCCAAAGAGCTCTCCCTGGGAGCAGTGGGGGTACATGGAGGACAAGACATGGTCCATGTGTCCTCTGCTCCCACCACAAGAGCAGCTGTGAGCCCAACTGCTCTGAAAGCCTGACTATGCATTGCTGCCTAGTCTAATGAAAGACATCCCCATACCTTGATGGGTCTCAGATGGGTCGCATGTTTTAAGATGATCTCACCCATGAGGCAATGGTAGTAACCCTCTCTGAGGGAGAGATGGCCATGATTCACTCTGCTAGAAAGAGAAGGGCCAAGGAAGCAAATGGAAACTCCCTACTGACCAGGTCCCTGCAATTTAAAAGGGTTTTTACTACCTATTCCAGTATGCATTTGAAAATCATGTGCATTTACTCTTACATACAACAATCAGATGGTTTTTAAGCCATTAAGGCCCATTGGGTCAATAACTGCCATTTTCAAAAATCTATTAAATACCCATTTCCGTGGAAATAGAGCTTTTACAATTGATCACGGCTACCGACTCCCATTAAAATAAACCCCAAACGCTATCAACTCCCCCAAGATGTAGAGCACTAAAACGCAGATTGCCAGGACAGATTTATCCCAGGGGAAAGTTGATGGCCCATTATGCTTAAGCAACACAAGAATTGTCACATAAGCCAGGAAGTTTATGGGACTTGTGTGGATTTGTCTTTCCTGAGGGGGTAAAAAGGAAGGTTCGTGGGCTGAATCAGTAGTGGTAACATGAGCTCAAAGCCAGCCTCCCGTGGGAGCTTTTTGGGAAATGTTTGGCTTATTTTGTGTTAACTTTCAAGTGTGTACAGGTTTTGGTTGTTTGGCGGAGCCAAATGATGCTTTAGGGCTGAAGTGCTGTAAGAAATGCTGGATTGGTGAGTCTGTTCTTGGTGGCACAGGGTTTTACGTGTTGAATTCTACAGGGATGTTACACCTCTGAGGTTGTGTGAGGAAAGCTGTTGGGAAAAAGACCTTGCGAAGAAGAGGCCCTGGCCTTTCTGCCCTGGGAAGGAAACCCTTTGATGGTGTGGTGGACCCTAAAGGAGGCTGTGGGGTTTTAAGACCAGGCTGGATGGGGCTCTGAGAAACCTGATCTAGTGGGAGGTGTCCCTGCCCATGGCAGGGGGGTTGGAACTAGATGATCTTTAAGGTCCCTTTCAACCCTGACAATTCTATGATTCTATGAATGTGGCAGGACTGCGGGGGATCCCTTCTTGTTGTTTCTAGATGAAAAGCAGCTTGAGATATAGAAGGCTGTGTGAGAGAGAAGGTGTGGGAAGAGATTTCCTCACTGCAGCAATGACGGTGGCCCTTTCCATGCATAGGAGGTGTGAGCTTTGCCAGTCCTAAAATGTACTGTGGAGCACTAAGACCCTGTGTGTCCCTGCTGAGCACTGGTGATAACGGGTTATGGCTCTGGCAGGTCCACCTCGGGAGATGACCCAAAGGGCTGGCACCCATCAGTGTGACAGGTGTACCCTCTAAAGGCAGTCTCCAGTTTTTGGGGGATGCACCAATGATAGGGGAAGAGCAGCGGAGGAGAAAAGGGTCCCAGCACCAGCTCCCACATCTTGGCTTAATAGAGAAGCACAGGAGGGAGCTCTGCAATCCAGCTGCCATTTCCCTTTAGGGCTTTGCCTCTTGCTGTCCCTGCCAGACAGCAACAACCCTCAGGATGCAGGCTGGCTGCTGGTGTCAGCTGTGAGTTGCTGTGGCTTTGGGGAGGAGGTAGTCCCTGCTGAGCCAGAGGCCACATTTCCCTTGTTCGTCTCCTTTCGTCGCCTTCTTCAGTCAGCTTCACCACAGCCATGGATTTCTCCCCTGTGTGTGCCTGATCCTGACCCAGTGCTTCTCTTCCTGCTGCCCTGTCACCTTGACAAGCCCTTTCTTGCTGTCTGTTCTATGAAGCCATGTTTAGATTGTAGAATCATAGAATGGTGGGGGTTGGAAGGGACCTCTGGAGATTGAGTCCAACACCCCTGCCAGTGCAGGAACACCCAGGGCAGGCCACACAGGAACAGATCCAGGTGGGTCTTGAAAGTCTCCAGAGGAGGATACTCCCCAACCTCTCTGGGCAGCCTGTTCTGGGGCTCTGTCACTCTCGCAGTGAAAAAGTTTTTCCTCGTTTTGAGGTGGAACTTCCCGTGTTTCACCTTGTTACCATTACCCCTTGTCCTACCTATCACAGGGCACCACAGAAAAGAGACTGGCCCCTTCTACTCAACACCCACCCTTCAGATATTTGTAAACATTAATAAGATCCCCTCTCAGTCTTCTCTTTTCCAGGCTAAACAGCCCAAGGGCTATTGGCCTTTCCTCATAAGAGAGATGTTCCAATCCCTTCATCATCTTTGTAGCTCTCTATTGGACACTCTCTGTTTCCCTGTCCCTCTTGAACTGGGGAGACCAGAACTGAACACAATACTCCAAATGTGGTTTCACTAGGGCAGAGTAGAGGGGGAGGAGAACCTCCCTTGACCTGCTGGCCATGCTTTTCTTTATGTACCCCAAGATACCATTGGCCTTCCTGTCCACAAGGGCACATTGCTGTCCCATGGATAACTTATTGTCCACCAGGAGGCCAAGGTCCCTCTCCTTGGAGCTGCTTTCCAGTGGGTCTACCCCTCACCTGTACTGGTACACGGTGTTGTTCCTCCCCGGGTGTCGGCCTCTATACTTACCCTTGTTGTACTTCATTAGGTTTGCCTTTGCCCAGCTCTCCAGTCTGCCCAGATCAGCCTGGATGGCAGCACAGCCTTCTGGTGTGTCAGCCACTTCTCCCAGTTTAGTGTCATCAGCAAATTTACTGAGAGTACATTCAATCCCTTCATCCAGGTCACTGATGCAGATGTTGGATAAGATGGGACCCAGAGCTGACCCTTGGGGAACACCACTACTTACAGGTCACCAGCTGGACTCTGCACCACTGATCACAACCCTCTGAGCTCTATTGTTCAGCCAGTTCTTGACCCATCTCACTGTCCACTCTTCTAACCCACACTTCCTGAGCTTTCCCATGAGGATGTTATGGGAGACAGTGTGAAAAGCCTTGCTGATGTTAAGGTAGACAACAGCCACTTCTCTCCCTGCATCTACCCATTCAGTCACACCATGATAGAAGGCTATCAGATTAGCCAGATATGACCTCCCTTTAGTAAATCCATGCTGGCTACACTTGATAACCTTCTTTTCTTCCATGTACTGAGACATGATCTCTAGAATGAGCTACTCCATTACCTTTCCAGGGATGGAGGTGAGGCTGACTGGTCTGCAATTACCAGGGTCTTCGTTCTTGCCCTATTTAAAGACTGAAGCGACACTGGCTTTCCTCCAGTCCTCAGGCACCTCACCTGTTCTCCATGATCTTTCAAAAATGATGGAGAATGGTAGAGCAACACCATTAGCCAGCTCCCTCAGCATTTGTGAATGCAGCCCATCAAGGCCCATGGATTTGTGTGTGTTCAGTTTACCCAAGTGATTTCTAACCCAATCCTCATGAACCAGTGTAAAGTCTTCCTCCTTCCAGGCTTTCACTCTTACTTCCAGGGTCAGGGATTCCTGAGGGCTGCTCACCTCCCCAGTGATTCTTCTTCCTTCTCACCCTGCCCCCATCCATCTGCTGACACCTTTTTTTCCCCTTTATCTTGAGCTGTGCTCCCGAGTCATGTCCTTAATCTTGCTGTACACTGCTGGTAGGGAAGTCTAATTCTACCTCACAATCCTTAATAAATGTGGACACCATCCATTAATTTTGTTCGGGGATGCAGCCCAATTATGCTGAGCTTCAGCTCCACCTTTCTTGGTCAGCTAATCTGTTCCTTCATTGTGTTGCTCCTCTTATTTCTTAAAGGGCCTTTTCCAGTTTTGTTCCCACTGGAGTCAGCTTGATTTTAGGGAATTCCTATTTCACCTCATTCTCCCTGGCATCTCAGATGCAGCAGCTGTTTGCTGGCCAGTCCTGGCTTTCCATTGTCAGTTCAAGACATGCCTTCATCCCTCCATTAAAGTTAATCTGAATCAGCTCATTATTAGTTCAGGCCAAGTCTTCTGTCTCTCATCAGCTCTCCTGTAATTTCTATAATGCTTACCCAAAACAGGTCTAAAATAGCATTGTCTTTGGCTGATGTGGTGATGATTTAGTGAATTACTTTTTAGCCAACACTTCCAGGAATAGCTGGGCTGTGCCATTGTTAGCAGCACTTAATCTTCAGCCTATCTCGGGGCAAAATGCCCTGCAGGGCTTTCTGCTCTAACACTCATGTTGTTGTCTGTCTTGCCCAGATGTGACCTCAAGACATTGCATACTACCATCTGATGTAACTGGGAGCTTGCCTGCTGCTTGCTAGTGATCTGCAGCCTTTTCTGTCCCTTTCCCCAGTAACTTCAAATGGAAGGGTCACAGCCTCAAACCACAAATTGTTGTGTTTTTTGGTTTTGTTTTTTATTTTGATCCCAGCTGCAGCATTTGCTACTGCTTCAGTCCTAAAGCCAAATCCACCTCCCACATGAAGATTGAGGGTTACCTCTGCCCCCAATAGGAATTGCTCCTGTGTAAGGGAAACTCCTGATACTGAATGTCCTCATGCAGGATTGTTTTGCCCTGTCACCATCTGACATCTTGATACTCAGTCATGCAAGTTTTAAACTGTCTCTTAAGTGATGATGGCTGTTTCCTAGGCTGTCCTACTTATGCTGTCGGTGCTTCAGAGGTGGGGTTTTCTAGGCATGTTCAAGAGGTATGTGATGTCCTTATCCCTTGTGTACCTAAATGCTCTTTGACTGCAGTCCAACAAGCGGTGAAGCTGAGGAGAGACTCTTGAGGACAACAGAGGGTACTATTCTAGCGGTGTTGTGCTTCCTGTGATCCCAGGGGAACGTCTGTCTGTTCCTCAGCCTTCCCTTCACCTCTTACATGTGTTTTGTATGTCTCTGTGTTGCCAAAAATCTATTCAGATGAGAGTCGTTTGGATGTTACTACCTTGCCAAGTTGTCATGGTGTTGGTAATGATGTTTGTGGCATACCAGCATAGCTCTGGACTGGAGTCGGAGCTCCTAGACCATAGCTGTGAGGATGCAAGTAGTCTTAAGTACAGAAGAACTTACGCTTTTTGCCTAAAAATGCAGCATTTCCCCAGCTGCATTAAGGTCAGAATTTTCAGGGCTGGTAAATCCAGAGCATGAGGCAGCTGCAATTACAAGAAGCACCATCACTCTAATCTGGAGGCAGATTGAGTAACCCGCCTTGGTTTGCGTGCTGTGCCAAGATGGTACCAGTTTATGTCATGCTAGTGGGCTTTGTCTGCCTGCAGTGGGACAAAAGGGAGGCAAGGCTGAGCATCAGCTGGGTATTCCTGTGCTGAGAACAGGGATAAGGGTTCATGACTTTTATCAAAAAGGATTCGTGAATGCAGACAGAGACCCCCTACAGAATCACCATGGAGAGGAGTCACAGAATCCTAGCATGGCAGAGTTTGGAAAGGACCTCTGGGGATCATCTCATCTAATCCCTCTGCTCCAGCAGGGCCACCCAGAGAAGGGTGCCCAGGATCACATTGTCCAGGTGAGTTTGGAATCTCTTCAGAGGAGGAGATTCCACAACCTCTCTGGGCAACTTGGGCCAGGCTCTGCCAGCCTCACAGCAAAGTTTTTCCTCCTGTTCAGATGGAACCTCCTGGGTTCCTGTTTGAGCCCATTGTCCTTTCTCTAGTCACTGGGCACCACTGGAAAGAGTCTGATCCTCCTTGGTGCCCACCCTTTAGATATTGACAAGCATTGATCAGATCCCTTCTCAGTCTTTTTCAGGCTGAATAATCCCAGGGCTCTCAGTCTTTCCTCAGTACAGAGATGCTTCTGTTCCCTCAGCATCTTTGTAGCTTCCACTGGACTCTCTCCAGTAGTTCTCTGTCTCTCTTGCCCAGAACTGGACACAATACTCCAGATGTGGACTCGCTTGGGCAGAATAGATCTCCCTCAGCCTGCTGACCTTCTTAATGCATCCTTTGGCAGGGGTGAATCAGAAGAGGTTCATTTTGTCTCACTGTCTGGAGAAGCATCTTTCCTTACTGAGGAAAGATGGAGAGTTTAGAGACTCTGTTTTCTGAAAATACTCATACTACTTGATTCAGCACCTGTCTTCTTGGATTGAGTTGTGGCTTTTGGCTGGTGCCTCTGAAGCAGGGTTGCCCTGTGTTGCATTAACCCTTTGCAGCCTTGAGGGGACTGTGGTGTCTGCACACTGAAAACATTAGTGGCAGGCTGGTGCTCATTACTGGGAAGTCTGAAGGATTCCTTTTTTGTCAAACAGAGGCTTGGGGGAAATAGGAAGAGAATTTCCTTGGGATGGGTGAAGGACATGAAGGCAGAGCCAGGAATCCCCTGTGACTTCATTAGGCTGTATGGTTAGCTGGAGTTGGCTGGGTCTCAAGTATTTTCCAGCTATCCATGGAGGGCACTTGGATAACTTCCACCCAACCCTACTCCCACATCTCCTCTTAAATGTCTACAGGGAAAAGACTCCTATTTTTGAATTGCAGGGAATTCCTGTAGCATTACACACTGCATCCTTTGCGGTACCCAGAGAATTTGTTTGATTTATGGTCCTGCATGGGGTACGTGCTGGCCTTGTTTTTCATTCAGAAGTGCCATCTTTTACTGGCCATTTTCATGGCTCAAAAACTTTCTATTATGCCATGTCTGTCACTAGAAAGTGCAACTCTTGCTGCTTTTCTCCCCCCTTAAACCACATTAGGTTTGTGTTACAGCTTGATTGTCCATTCTGCTGACCCACAGCTTAGCAGACCCTCTCCTCTCTCCCACCTGTGCACCAGCAGTGCTCCTCTTGTTGCTGCAGCAACAGCTGTGCCTCTTCAGAGTATGTCAAGTCTTCCCCTTTTGATGAAGACAGCCCTGACCTCAACTCCTAGATATAAGCATCTACAAGTACAAAGATGTTGTCTTCACCATGACCTAGGACAGAATTGTCCAAGGAAAAGCATCAAAAGTCAGCAAATGTTTGATGACTTTCCCATTTGATGTGATGGGGTGACATGGAGAAGATGGAGTAGGATGCTGAGAAGAGATGCATGATGATAGGACAGGAAACGATGGACCCAAGTTGGAACATGAGAAACTTGGATTAGATGTTAGGATTTTTTTTTACCATGAGGCTGATGAAATACAAGAATAGGTTGCCAAGGGAAATTGTGAAACCTATGTGTTCAGAGATGTTCAGGTCTCTAGATGTGGCCTTGACAGACCTGCTTTGAACAAGGGAGTCAGGCTAGGTGACCTGTGGAGGTTCTCTTCATTCAAAATTGAGTCTCTGATTCCACTATTCTAGGTGACGTAGTCACTGAAGCTGCTGCACTTCATTTTCCTTCCCTTTTTTCTATAGCCTGAAATGTCACACAATGACAGCACATCTTTAAGTCCCATACAGAACTACAGATTCCTGATCTGGCACCAGGACCACACAAGCATTGGTGTGGCTCCACTGTGCTGCTTTTGAACAATACAAGGTTGAGGCTTCTTCCTCATCTTGATTTCTGCCAACCATGAGTCCCACAAGTAAAACAATATGAAGCGTAGTACCTAAACCTGCCTTAGAGTCTGATTGTCAGCTAGTGTCATTCAGCAGAACTCTTACATCAGCTGTGTAACAGGTAATCACTGTCATGAGGGAGAGCCTTGTGTCTGGACTGGTTCCCTCAAATACCATAATTCTGGATGTTCTTCACGCCCATGTCAGTGTCTAATGACAGTCCGTAGCCCTTCTGTCCCTAATCTCTTTCTGCTGTTGCCTACACTCTTCTTGCAAACTCCACTCTCCCAAGGCTGCAAATGCTCCCCAGGTCAAGGTGATATTACCATGCACTAGCTGCTCACTGATGAGTTTTGGATGCTTCGTTTCCAGAAAAGAAGCACACATTTGCTTTGAATCTGGAAAACCTGATGACTCTTCTGTCTCTCTTCTATCCTCTACCCTATTTTGGGGGGGTTGGCACTGCTCTTCCCCCCCCCACCCCCCAATTTATTTTTTTTCCTGCTTAGCTGATGGATGTGCCTTTACCCTGCTGTAAATACCATTTAGTTTGGAATACTCCTGTCTTGTAGGCATTGAGAAGCTATTTGGGATCAGAGGAGAGGGCAGTCATTCAGGCTGTTTGTGGAGACCGAAGGCTGCTCTGCCTTCCCCCTGGGAAAATCACAGAAGCACTGAAGAAGAGGGAGAGCATGACCTTGGCAGTAAGCAACAGACAAAGACGCCAGTTGCATGCTCCTCATCTAAGCTAAGGATACCAGTGGGAAATGAGGATTAAAGGGAATTGGAGTTGCCCATTCTAGAGTTGTTTTGGTGTTTGTTGTGTCTTTAGGGATGTCAGCAGGAGTATATTTGTGCTTTCCATGCTGTAGTGGGTAAAATCGGTGTCTTTTCCTTCTCCATCCATCTGAGCATCTCTCAGTGCTGGAACAGCTCACCCTGCCCCAGCACTGAACCATCCAAATCTCTCAATGGGAGGAAATTAGTTAGTTATAATTAAGGATGGACAAAAAATGTTGCTAGTGTCAAGGGAATGGCAGGCGACAGCCAGAAAAACATCATGTCTCCAGAAGAGTGGCAGCGGGAATATCCCTCTGAATAGGGCTGACATCAGCTCTTGGAATTTGGACAGCCTGGAAGGGCTTGGGTCTATTTTTCCAAGATATCATAGGTCAGGAATCAACATTATTTTTAAGCCTGTGTCCCCCGAGCAACTCTGGTGCATGAAGGATACTTTCTCTCCTCCTTCCCCCTCCTTTACACTCTATTTCTATGAAATTTTTGCTTCTCTTCCTTCCGAGTCATGCCACAAATATGTCCTTCAGGTTTATTTATTCTTCTCCCTATCTATTCCTCCTGGCCTGCTCCCGTCTTGGTTGGGCTGAAGGGATGGCGTCAGCGTGGCGCGTGTCTGGGATGCTCAGGCGAGACATCACAGAGAAGAGATCATGTTCTCCTAATTTGCCGTTTCCGGTTGGGAGAGTTTTCTCTCCGCAAGCTGATGTGGCTGGGGAAAGTGTTCTGGGAATGCTGCTTTGTGGTGGGAGATCTCAGGGCCTGGTGAAGACAAGCTGGTCATCTCATCTCACCATTAAATGCTGCTATGGAGTCCAGCCAACATTTTCTAAAGCAACTGGAGTTCTGTACCTTCTTTGGTGCTGGGAAGGTGGGTGAGATGTCTTCGGTACAGGATGACCTATTGGGGCTGACTGGTAGGGAAGGAGCCGTCAGGAGATCCTGATTATCTGACACCTCCCAAGTCAGGAACGGCTTTTGAAATTCTCTACTATTTTAGATATAGGGAAGAGGCCACCTCTGGGCTTACTAAGCTCTGCTCCACATGCCATCCTGTTCTAGTCTACTTCTGGAATCCTGTTCCTCTGTTTTTTATTTCTATGTGTGGTAGCAACCTCTCTTTTTCTAAACAAGTCTGTCTGTATAATAACCAGGGATCTTGCCATCTCAAACAGCATATTTGCATATCTCTCACTGGTATCCCTTCTCACTTCTCCTTTCTTCTAAGAACATGTTTTTTCCACCATAAGCCCATGCTCAGTTTTTTGTCCTGTCCCTTCCCTTCTTCCCACTTTTACAGAAGCTGCTCATTCAGATATAGCTGATGTGCCTTCAGGGCTAGTCCACTGTAAAGAAATGATCACATACCCTTCATAATCTCTCCAGCGGCTCAGAGATGCCAATTGCTTCTGGAAGCATGGGAATAAGTGAAATGCTTTCCACCACCTTAATGTTGCTGTTGGCCTCATGCTGCAGGTTTAGTCATTCTGATGACATATTTCCACAATGGTGCATTTCCATCATCACTTCACAGTGATGTATTTGAAGCTTTTCCATGAGTATTTTTCCCTGCTTAGAGTCTCTTAAATTAATGGCTTCATGATGTGGATGAGGGTCCTCAGATTTTGAAGACTTAAGGACAATGTTTTCAAGCTCTACCTGTCCTAATGCTGTCTCAGCCCATGAGGTTAATGGCACTGGTGGTGGAAATGGTAGTACTTGATTTAAGAGAGTATCTGGCATTTGTAGCACAGACGACGGACCTTTAATCCAACTGCTATTATTATTGGAGTTATTATTGTTAGATCCTGATCATTCTACACAGCTGAGGACATGAACTTCCTAAAGATCCATGCTGGGACTGTTGGTGTACTGGTGGATGTTATATAGACTCTGTGCAGAAACAACCATGGAGAAGGAAGAGTGAACCCCAAATTTCCTGACTGCTGTGTGTTTTTTTGCTTGTTTGTTTTCCAAGTGCTGAGAGACACACTGTGTTGTGAAGATCGTTTTGTGGACACCCAGATGTACCCACAGGTGTTACTGCTCTGCTGCAATGCTTATTGCATACCCACTTTTGCCAGCCTGTTACCTTCCCATGCCCTTTTGGAATAGATGTCTTGGATATCCCCATGCCAGTATTTTTTCTGCTGATGTTTTCTTATTTCCAGCTCTGGAAATAGGAGGAGAAATGGGAAGCAGTATTGTCAGGAGGTTTTCCCTATTAAACATGCCCTGTGATGGATCTCTCCCCAGACATGTCCCTCTCTCCCCATTAAGCTTGCTTTGGGAGCTCCTGTGCTTTGCTGTCCTGGCTCCTGCAAACATTTCAGACCTCCTGTTGGAGAGGATTCAGATCATGTGCAGAGGAATAGATTCATTTGAAGAGGGTCCTGCTGGTGGCTCCATGCTTGGGGGACCCAGGCAGCACTCTTCTGCAGGGTCTGATTTGAGGAGGGCTGGAAGAGAGATTTCTTGGAGCAAATTCTGAGATACCTTTTCCTCATGCTTGTCTTTATACAACATACAGGGATGGGGGTGAGTTAGCTTGCTTCTTGATGTGTTATGTGCCTGTGCTCTGCAGGAACCCTGTGTTTTCACATACACTGCCACCTCTGGCATACTGGTTTTCCTGGGGAAAAGAGAGTGGAGGGCCTTGGTCATGAGCTTCTCCAGACAGACTAGAGAAGCTAGAGGAGAGACTTCTTGGCCCCAGCTGGCAAACCCTCCATGCTCCCAAGAATAAGGTTTGATGTCTATTCCTGCCCTGACCTGTATCAGGGACCGCCCCGAAAACCCTTGTTGGAACCAGATGGAATTCTGGATTCCTTTCTCTCTTTTCATACCTTGAGGAAAACTCTCTTCCTCCCCTAGTTCAACTTTTCTTCCCTAGAAGGACTGACCTCTGCACTTTCTTTCTTGTTTCATTGTTTTTCCTCACATTTTTGTCTCCTTTTATTGTATGCTCTGGGGTCTCTTCTGTCCTTGTTGCTGGAAATCCTTCTCTAACAATAGAACTCATCAACAAAGCAAGTATAATTAGCAAAACTTCTTCAAATTTGCATGGCTGCCTCTCACTAGCAGCACTTGCACCTTACAAAGCAGAATTAGTAGTGTCATGGGACATCCTGTTGAAACGTTCTGAATTCTGCCATGTTTCACCATACATTGTTGGTTTCAGAGAGTTTTCAGCCTCCAGGTGTGCTGCCCCCTTTCCAGGATATCTACAGGTGGCTCCTGCTTTTCCTCATTGATCTGTGAAGTCTATGCTGACTATCTTCCCTCCCTTGTCCTTGCAGGGCGTACATGAGTGTGAAGGAGCTGAAGGAGTCACTGCAACTGAACAGCACCCACTTCCTCAATGTTTACTTTGCCAGCTCAGTGAGGGAAGAGTTGGCTGGTGCTGCCACTTGGCCATGGGATAAAGAGGCCCTTAGTCACCTGGGTGAGTAAGCTACCCCCACTCTTGTGGTCTCAGGATTATTATTTTTCCTCTCTCTTGGTTGACTTGGCAAAAAGAGGCAGACATGATTCGGCTCATTATTGAGGTTGTTTAAGAAGAAGGTCATGATAATGGTCTTTGGGTGTACCAATAGCTGCTACTTTTAGAAAAGGAGCTGCCTGTCCTCCATGCCCATGTGGATAAGGTGGTGAGGTTACACCCAGACAAGTGATTTCCAGGTTGTTATGAGAAATTTTTAATGGCGAAAGCAGTAAGACAGTGGGAGAGCTTGGGGAGAGCTGCAAGTTCACTACCAGTGCAGGCTCTGGAGAGGGTTTAGATTTGCATTTGGCTTCTTTGGGACCTTCCAGGTCTATCTTCCAGGATTCTGGAAATGGTGAACTTCATCTTGCAGCCTGTAATGACAAATAAACCAGGAGTGTCAGTGACTTCAGATCTGACAATCCAGGTTTGAGTGACTCCAGAGCTGACAAGGCACTGAGCACTGGCCACTTGTGAATCCAGCTGCAAATGTGAGGCTATCAAATTAAACTATGTTTTTATAACCTGGCTTACTACCTGATGGAGGCAAGGTTCTCCTTGGCTTCAGTGAATTCCAGGCAGACCCTTAAGGTCATCAGACCCAGCAGGCTATGAAAGAGTCAAACTGGCAGCTGCTTCTCTAGAATGTAAATGTATTGTGTGTCTTCTCCTACTTCTGCTGTGTTTTTCCTGCCTCTCCTTCCACCTCTTCAGTGTCAGAGTTTTCTGGCAAAGCCCTTGACACTTTGCAGTCAAAACATCTAAAGTATTTCTCAATAAGTAGCTGGAAATTACTCCTGACACCTGCACAGCAGACTTAGACCTTCTGCTTTTATAAGCGTGTGATGTTCAAACCCTGAAGGTTTTACACTCCTGTTAAAGACTTGTTTTAAAGTTCTTTTTTGCCAGTTTCCCTCCCTCAATGAGTTTCAGGACTGTTTTTTCAATAGCATATTGCCACAGTTGCTTGTTGAGGAAGGCAAATCTCCATGAAATTTATTCCTTCGGCTTCCAAAAACCACTTCCAAGGCTCAGCTTGACAATCATCTTACTACAGCAAGTGCTTCAGCTACACGTGTTTTCTTCAGACCTCTCCCAATGGCTTGCAAGGAGTTGTATGGAAGGGTAATCAGGGTGACTGGCTTCATCAAAAGCTTGCATTTAGCTCTGTTCTCAGAGTTTGTGTCCAGCCAGGGACACAAGAGGTGGCACCATCTGGAAATGTTGGATCAGGGTTTTACCACGGAGCTTCAGGGGAAGAGCAGTGTTGTCTTGGCTCTGTTGCCAGAGCTGTGAAGTATGAAGCTGGATCTGGACTACTTTGAGGATTTTCCACAGACTGAAGACTTTGGTTCAAGATTGTCCTTGGTTTTAGATTTAATGAGCTGGGGAGGGCGGGTGGCAGATTCTGTTCTCTGGAAGCAGTAGGCTCCACCACATCATCGAGTGTTTAGTACCACACACAATGTATAATACTGTCTAGTGCAGAAGAAAGTTAGGATGGAGCAGATCATGAATACAGCTTTTGACAAAACGTCTCAAGCAAGAGCTACTGGAGAATCCAAGTAGATGTGAATCTAAAGCAATGAGGAAAGAGCAAGGAAAACCTCACGAGAAGTAGATAGTAGTTTGATAAATTCCTGAGCTTGAAGTACCTAAGGGGTGGAGATAGTTCTTTATGCAAGAGAGAGGCATCTGTCTCCAAGAAGACAGACTCCTTCCCTTGCACTGAATGTAGCTAGTCCCCTGTCTAACTTGACCTTAAAATATTAGGGTCAACACACAGATCTTGCTCTCCCCAAGCCATTGTCTGCTGCTGTGGAGTAGAAATGCCATGCTGATTTTTCCCTACATATATATATATGGACCCTCTCACACTTTGGTTCTCCTGAATCGAACTGACTTCTCCAAGAAACTAACCTATCTCTTGGCTCCAGACATCCTTGGTCAGATTTTGCTCTGTTGATTTTGCTCTCTCCAAACTGGCCTTTCTTAGATGTTTCCAAGACAAGTAGCAGGAGACTTTCTCTCCAACCACTGTCCTTTTTTCTCTTTTAACACTTCCTCTCATCCCAAAGCTCACTAAATGTACTGTTTCCAAATTGTTTCCTGTCAGTATTTGTCTAGATGTTTTTTAATCTGCCATCTGGAGTTTGAGCTCATTAAAAACACTCTTTCATAATTTTTGAGTGTGACTTTCAAGAGAGTCCTCCTCACCTTCCTGTTGGTGTCTCCACCTTCTGGAAGTCTTCAGTGAACTTTTTTCTTTCATTCCCTTCTATTCACCTATGCTTGTTTTGGGCTGCCAGAAATTAAGTGACCATTCCTATACTGATAACTTGCAGGTCTACTGCTCTCCTTCAGATCATTTTCCTGAGTAAATTTGAATTTCAGGCATCTTTCCTGAAGGCTTAGGGATGGTTTAACATTTTAGACCAGCAGTAATACCAACCAACAGCAACCGTAAGAGGTATTTACTGCCTTAGAGAGGGTGAACTGTTCTATGACACTACTGCAGACAGTATTTCAGGTGCTGTGGAGCACCTAGTTGGAGACAACTTGGAGCCAGCTAGCAGCAGAGGTGGAATATCTCAGGTCTGTTTGCACCACTCCCTCTAACCATACTCTCTGTCTCAGTCTTTCCACCATAATCGCAGTGAGTTCCTCTCAAATTCGGAGTCCCTTCTTGGAGTCTGGAATGAATTCTCTGAGAACTTAGAAGTAAAACTTTTTAACTACAAAACACAAGGAGTTGAAGAGCTCATGTCTGATTAAAAAAACCTTCACTTTCTGCAGTGGAAAGCCTTGCTTTAAAAACCCCTAGCAATGTAATTATGTAGGCACTTTAAACTTCATGTGTTGCTGAATGTGAACTGTATTTGCATAAACATGGTCGAAAGGGAGGCAATTGTGAATATTTGATATTATAAATACTTTTTGCAGTTACATAAGCTGAGGCCAGCTCATATATCTGACTGAGGTCAGTGGATCCTGACAGAGGGCCAGGCGTTCCATCAAAGGTACCTCAAGCAATGGCCATCTTCCTGTCTGACTAACCGTCATGTGTTTGTTCCGTTAATTGCTGTGACTCAGTGTTTGGGGAAGACTGGCCCTGTGATATAGGTTCAGCTTTGTGGTTTGCTGTTTAAAGATCCCATGCTTGCTTGAACATGTGTTCTGTACAGCAGTCCCAACCCAGGAAGAGGTTGGCTTCTTCGGGACTGTCTTGAAACAGAGTCCTTCAGCATTGCTGCTAGAAGCAGGGCAATGTCCTGGACTGAGATGTGTGAATGAAGACCAAGTGTGGTTCATATCAGTGCTAATCATTTACTATACTGATGGACTGGGCAGTTCTTGTTGCTTGAACAGGGTTGAGGCTTGACCTTGGGGCTTTTACCAGCTCTGCATCTGTAGCTGGTAGGTCTGATCTGGAGGGAGAGGATGTCAAGGCCAGACCTGAAGCTTTTCATCTACCTTGTCTCAGTTGGGTGAGCAAGCCCAGAGAAGACTTTGGCTCACCTGCCTTGAAGTGCTGGACCCCCTTGAAGGGGGGTCATGTCCTCACAGGGACATGACACTGAAGCTTTTAGATCAGTTGTATAAATACTGACTTTAAGGATCTTCTTGGGCTGGTTCTCAGGCATGAGAGTGAAAGTTCACTTAAAGCCTGGTTTTGCCCAACTCCTAGGGCAGGAGATGGCAGAGGTGAGAAGGGCAGTGTGATCTGCAGGGGAGGGATAGGGAAGGCTGGTCTTGTTGGGATGTTACAGACACTTCCACATCTTGCCTTCATAGCCAGGACCCTGTGGAGGGAAAATAAAACTTCCTGGTCCAAAGCTGGCAGCTCTCACAGCTCATCAGGGAGCTGTGGAGATAGGGGATGGAGGAACAGGGATGTTCTGGAAGGAGAAGGCAGAGTTCTCATGCTGTTTCTAATCCTGCTATCTAATTAGCTATAAAAAAAATAATAATAATAAAAAAACCCTAAAAATATGATTGTCCTTGTGGAGTATGTGGGAGGAATGGGAGAGGGGAAGCCAGCAGAGAGGAGGGGCAGGGACAGGGTATCCCAGCCTTGGCATCCCTCCCCTGTGACTGTTTTGTCCCTCCCTGGACTGGAATCCCATTTATTCCCCCTCATGGGAAGAGTGCTGGGTTTGTGCTGGAAGGATGGCTATTTGGTCGCAGGGCCTCCCATGCCCCTGGTGCTCAGCCCTGTTCCTTGTGGTTAGTGCCGCAGGATGAGTGCAGGGCTTTCACATCTCATTTATTTGTTTCTGAACTCTATTTTCTTCATGCACATTCCTCTGTTCAGACCTTTGGGCAGGCAGCCCCCTGCCTTCTTCAGGCTGGGGTTTGGCTGCAGAGATGCCTTTTCTTTCTGTTCTCTCTTCTCCCATGCCCTGTTTTGATTAAAATGAGAAGCAGCTTTTTTATTTTTATGTGCCCACTGGGTTCTCCATCAGTAGGATGCCCATTGCTATCTATATCATTTACCAGCCTGGTAATTGAGAGGGGGGTGGCTTGCAAAATCCTAATGATTGACAGGATACAACAACAAGAAGGTCCCAAAAGGATTTTTCAACCTCTGTACCTCCTTGTGGTCCATCTTCAGTCAACTAAAGGGTTGACTGGGGAGATGCAAGATCCTCTGCTCTGCTGTTCTACAGCTGGGGAGAAAGGGAATGCAGCTACTTAGCGATCCATCCTTTGCCTCAAGTCAAGCTGCCCTGGGAATACGATTCACACTGTGGGGAGGAAGAACGACAAATATGAATTTTTATTTAAGAAATGGTGCTTCTTGACAGATCAGTGGTGTCTCTCAGCCCTTCCATGAGCCACACACAGAGGATGCTCCACAGATGTTACCCTTATTTCTTCATCCTCTTGCAACCCTGTTAGGTTGAGAGAATTGATGAGGGCATCCCTGAAGCCCCGCTTTGAGCCTCAACCCAGTGTTCACACAGCGTGGCTTCACCAGAGGAGTTGCAGACCTGCTGGTGTCCTGCCAGGGACACTGTGATCTGTAGAAAGCCCTGTCTTGGAAGGAATGCCCTGTAATTGAGGACATGAGGTAGTCCAGCATTGTGCAGAGCTGATTCAAGCAATCTATCCTGTGTCAGGAGATGGGATCACACCGTGGCCCTCTGCCAGTTTCAGCTTTACTGGCAAGGGCAGTGACCAGCAGCAGAAATGCAGTAGCAGAGGTTCTGCTGTGAGTTAGCTGGCTCAGTAAATCCTCCAGAGCCCTGCAAAGGAGGGAGCAAGCTGTGCCAGAGCCAAATAGTCACCATGCTGCCATCAAAGCTGTCTGGGTTAAAAGTAGTTAGGTAAAAACAGCCTCCCATGTTGGGGGGCTATTGCCTGGATACAGCCTGGGCACATTCTGGGTTCTGCTTTTTGCCTCCTTGTCTTGCTCTGATCTTCCTCAGCCTTGCTTCTCCACCATAAGGAAGCATGGAAAAATGAAGGGAGTGAGGAAATGAGATGAGGAAAGGTGAGGAACTGGACAATGAAAATCTGCAAACTAGGGAGAAAAATGCAATTTCAAAAAAGATTTTAATTTGGACAAAAAAAAAAAGAAATAACAGGAGGCCAGAGAAGAGAGGCAAATTGTTTGGGTTTTTTTGTTTGGTTTTGTTTGTCTAGTTTTGTTGTGTTTGTTAGTTGTTGGGTTTTTGTTGTTGTTGTTGTTGGGTGGTTTTTGTTGTTTGGGGTTTTGTGGTTTGTTTGTTTGTTTGTTGTTTGGTTTTTTGTGTGTTTGTTTGTTTGTTTTGTTTTTTATTCTTGAGCATTCTTCATGGACAGTTTCCCAGCAGGTGTGGTAAGAGTTGTCTGTACAGTGTGTGCATCCCAGGTCAGGGGTTGGAGAAGCTGTCAGTGGGCAAGGGGAAGGCTCTGCTCCACTCCGCCTGGCTTTCCTTAGCATCACTGATCCTTGCTCTTCCCATCACAACTCAGTGAAAAGCGCCTCGTCCTGCAGCCATGAGGCAGCTTACGGCAGGGTCATCATGAGTCCTATCCAGCTCCACACTGTTGCTGTCAGTATGAGGTGGTAACTCTGGCAAGTTTCTGGAGGATTTAGTCAGTACCTATGCTCCAGTACCTTTGAGAGTTGAACCTGCACCAAACTGGCTTAGACATGAACTTCCTGCTTGAGTCAAGGGCCTGGGGTGCCACAGTGAAGAGGACTAGGTCTGTAATGGTTGGGAAAATCTCGCCTGGTTCACTTGCTACACCTCATCCACTTGCAAACCCTTCTGAAGGGAAGAAAGGGATCTTCAGAAGCTGTGTTTTGGAAAATGCCTCTCTAAAATACAAAGTGAATTCAGGTCAGGTTTGTGGTAGAAGCTTAGTGGATTTCAACAGCACCTTGTGAGAGTTTGTTTACTCCTTAGGGTCTGGTTTGGAGGTTGAATCAATAAATCACTGATGTTTTCTCAGTAGGGGCTCAAGGCCCCTAATTTGAAGATTCAAATGCACTGCTTGTGCTGGGGGTGGCTTCTAGCTGGCATGGCCAAGTGTGTCAGGACTTTGCTAGACATCTTGTTGTTCTCACCTGCCATGGGAGCTGGCATGCTTTAGCCGACTGTCTAGGCTAGGGAATGTCTTCTGGTTCAAAAGATTATCCTTGTAAATTCACAGCATATCTTGGTTTGGTGCCTTGGCACCAACTCATTTGGAGTTGTAAATGTGAACCAAAAGAGACACTGAATTATAAATACATGAAAAGACACTGTGGGAAATGGTATCTGAAGTGACTGGAGATGTTAGGGGGAGTGGTGTCATACACATTTCATTCCTTTCTCATCAACTGGAAGAAAGCCCACGCACCCCATTCCACTCCAAGAAGGCAAAGGAACTCTCTTCCCATCCTACAAGAAGGTGAATAGGTCCATCTTCAGGTCTCATTTGTGACCTGGAAGCACAATAAGAATAGTTTTACCTAGCACAGACAAGTAATGGTGTCTGCCTAGTGTCTTCTCTGGGTGATGTTCTCTCTACTTATAATTCTAGGTGGAGTTGTCCTCAACCCTGCGTATTATGGTATGCGTGGCCACACGAACACCATGATCCACGAAGTAGGACACGTCCTGGGACTGTACCATGTCTTTAAGGGAGTGAGTGAACGGGAATCTTGTGACGATCCCTGCAGGGAGACAACTCCATCTATGGAGACAGGAGACCTTTGTGCTGACACTGCCCCTACACCAAAGAGTAAGCTCTGTCGGGATCCAGACCCTACCAATGACACCTGCGGCCAGACACATTTCATGGGAACACCCTTCAACAACTACATGAGTTATACAGGTACCAAGTAACCCTCATTAGAAATAGTAAGGGGTCACCTTCCCTAGAAACTTGGGGTTCTTGCCTTTCCACCTCCACTGATAGTCCCTTAGCTCATTCTCTAACTGATGTGGTCCCTCTTGGTGCACTGGGATGTGAAAAGCTGCAGCCAGTGCTTGCAGTAACTTCTTGACCCCTTTCTTGCTGCAGGCTGTTTCCATCCCTCACTCCCTGCCAGTCTGTCACTAGACATGCATTAAGTCCTTTCTTGTCTTCATGGTGGTACGCCTTTGTTCTCTGATCCTGAAGAAACTTTATTATGGCCATTATTTATTATTACTACTGCTACTATAATTTTAGACCTTCGAGTTGAGCTCTTCTGGCTTCATTTCCAAAGACATGCTGCAGAGGGCTGGTGTTCCTTCTGGCAACCCAGAAGGACCAAAGCATAAAGCACAATTCTGGCCCCCTCTGCTGTAACCCACTGTGAGTGCCACGAGGATGGTGGCACTGCCCGGGCACTAGAGCTGGTGCGAGTTGGTATTGAGCAAGTGCAGGGATGTGGAGCTGCTGAGGCAGTGCCATCTTGTGGCTTTGGGGACACACGACACTGGAGAATCCTGGCAGGAGAGCCACCACACGCTGGTGTCTCCCAGGTCTTCCCAGAGGATTCCAAAAAAGGGTTTGGAGATCAGGAAGGGTGCACATTGTCATGCCCCAACAGTCGATCCCTGTCACCCTCAACCTCTCTTTTCTTCCCCAAGATGATGACTGCACCAACACCTTCACCCCCAATCAAGTAGCCCGGATGCATTGCTACCTAGACCTGGTGTACCAGCGCTGGGGCCAAAGTAAGAAGCCTGCACCAATTCCGATCCCTCCTATGGTCACGGGTCAGACGCAGCACTCTCTTAGCATTTACTGGCTGCCTCCCATCAGTGGTGTCATCCATGAGAGGTAAGGGATCTGCTGTTGCGATGGTCTTGGGTTTGCGGAGGAGCCTGCTAGAAGGGATGAGGGATCCTCTGCAATGCAGAACGCCGCCTTCCCTTTTCCCCCTTGCTTGCCTCCAGCAGAACCCTCAGACACAAGAGCTGGCTGCTGTGATGGCCCCACTGGCACATGGGCTCTCCCGCAAGCTTTCTGCTGTCAGGGTGCCGGGAGGAGAAGCCAAGGAGCGTTGGGAGGCAATGCCAATTCTTAAACCCCAGAGTGCAATCACAGAATGAAAAATGAGCTTCATTTAGCACTTATTGTATAAAATAGCTCTTTACCGGGAGGAAATGCAGCCTTGTGGTTAAAGCAGGGAGCTCGAACCACAAGACCTGGGTTTCGTTCCCAGTGCTGTCACGGACTCACAGTGTAACTAACCAGGGGTAAGTCAGAAAACTTTTCAAGCCAGAGAAACCAGAGTTGTTTGGCTGGTGAGCAGTGCGTGGCCCTGAACACTGGGAGGCTGTCTTCTCCCCAGCAATGGGGAGTCACCAAGACCTGGATACACCACCAATGCCTCTGTTCAGCAGCCCCTCTTACTATAACATTTTGGGTTCCACCAGGTTTTGGGTCTGTGCTTTTATTACAGGACCATAAGCATGTGTTGAAGAGCTCTCAAACTCGTAATAAAGCTGCTTCACAAAGCTGCCTCTCTTGCAATTAAAATAAAGGTGCTGTTTGAGGGCAGCTGGGATACATTTGGGTCAGTATTTGCTGCCTTTTCAAAGAACTGATGCACTCCATGATGGACTTCTTCAAAGGGATAGCAAGAGCACATGCCTGTCACCCCGAGCATTGAGAGCATCTGAGTACTGGGTGGCTTTGAGTCATCCAAACTGCTTTAGTAGGGAATGAAGTGGTTTGAGAGCAGGAAAGCATGGGTCTAGAAGGTAAGTGCTGGATCTGTGAATCCATCCCCAGCTCTTGCTCATAACTGGCTCAGGACATAGTCCAGAGCAAGTGTCCTCCAACCCCTGAAATGAACTGGTCAAGGAAAGGAGCTGGGGCTGATCCTTATCACAGAAAAGTGCCTTTTGCTTTCCTGGAGATTACAGTGGAGCTTCCTTCAATTGACCTTATTGTGACTATTTTGTGTTAGAGTGGTGATGAAAGCCAAGACCTGACTGGGATTTAGCAGAGGCAGACCCATGTGCACTCACCCCTCTGCAGAGGCATTGTCCTGGCCAGTGTGAAGTCTGTTAGCTCCACTTTGTGGGTGGGGAACAGGCAATTCAGTGGCTCATCAAAGACTACCCTGCAAGAGAAGAGGTTAAACCCAGCTTGTGCTGTCACCCTTATTCCCCTGTCTTTGTTGAAGCTTATTCTGAGCAGGATGATATACCCAGGGGCTTCCTGAAAGCTTAGCTTTGCTTTTCTGACTTTCCATCTGATCCTGCCTGGACAAATGGATAGAAAAGTAACTGTTTGTCATGAGACATGCCACTGCCTTTGTCTTCTCTCTGCAGGGAGCAGGACACACTCTGTGATAACTGCGCAGAGGATGGCACCTTTCATCAGTACGTGCATGAGGCTTCTTCCCCTCGGGTTTGTGATTCCTCTGGGTACTGGACCCCAGAAGAAGCAGAAGGTAAACAACTCTTCTCTTCCCCTGGCTGTGAATCTCCTGAACAGAAATGAGCTTTTGCTGGGAAAAGAAAAAGCTTTTTTTTTTTTCCTTTTAGAGAGAGAGATGTCTCCTCTTTGGGGAGGCAAGAAGGAATTCAAGGTGCCCAGGAGATACCTGGTAACTGCCAGACAGCTTTGGACAGATAGACACCCTGATACTAACCCCAGTCATTGCCTGGGAAGGTGTTAATGAGATATACTGATCAAAGGAAGGGGCCTTTCACTGAAACAAATTCTTACAACATAGATCTTGGGACCTCATCCAAAACCTCAGGGGCATTCAAAGGTTTTGATGCAGCCTTCTCTGAAAGGAGAGAGAGGAGCACCTTGCTCAGTGCCACTGAGGCTGTACCAAGTCCCGGGCAATCTGGGTTGGGTGCAATTTCTCTCTGGCAAGGTGAACAGCAGGATGTCATAGCTTCTCTTGTGCTGAGACCCAGATCTTGTTTTACAGACCCACCTTGTAGGCATGGTGATGGCTTTCAGGGACATGCAACTGCCATAGGAGCTGTAGGGCTTTTCGTGCTGCCTCAGCTCCTCCAAGGGCAAAGCAGAGAAGGTGGGAAGCTGAGTGAAATGATCCCATTAAGCCATATGTACTGTACATGCTCCTGTTGAACCACATGGAGCCAGAAGATCCGTTAGTTCTGCGCATCTGCACATTTGAGCCACTGAGGTCAACTGAAAATGTACCAGGGTGGTTGCAGAGAATTTGGACAGTAGTACACCTTTGGGATGTAGCCCACACTTTGAGAACAGGAGTATCAGGATATACCTGAGATTCTGTGCCTGAAAACTCTTTAAATATCTCTTGCTACCATTGCAAGTTGAGGAGTGGGGTAAGGGGGGGGAAATCAACTCATATAATCAAGTTTGTGCTTATTCAGTGATACCAAACAAATCAAAGCTTAGCTCATTTATTGCCAGTTATTCCTGTTTCCCCTGCCTGCCTGATTCACTGGCAAATTAAAACTGCTTCTGGAATCATTGGATGTGGTTTTCTCCTACGCGTGACCTGCAATTATCAGAAATCCCTGTTTGCTGTGGTGAAAAAAAAAAAAAAAAACCAACAGGCATGTTCTTTGTTTTTAGAAGACTAATACTAAATGGATGCAGGCTTTACATTAGTGCTGTGCCCTAAGAAATACTTGCAGTGGTTGATGAAGACTAAGGGTGTTTCTACCATGGGATGATGAATTCCACTGATGCTTTATGAGACTCAAAGCCCAATGCTACATTTATCTTGATGAGTGCTAATCTACCACTGGGGAGGGCAGGCTAGAGATCTGAGGTAAGCCTGGGCACTGTCCTGGAGGTTCTGGTGGAAGAATATCCTTCCAGAGCTGCTTCATTGGCTTGCTTTGGATCTGGTCCCTTCCTGGTTGTGACCTGTTCCAGCATGTGCCTGTAGAAAGCTCTAATCTCTTCTCAGCCTATGTCTAAAGCCATGGAACTACAGGGACTTGGCATTCAGGTGCCCTTGGGAAGCCTTCTGTGTCCATGAGACTACAGCAAAAGCTTCATGCCATTCATCTGTGTCTATGCTGTCTCTAGAGCTTAGCACTGCAACCAGATTCAGCATGGATACCATTGTCCCTGTGTTAGTGGGCTGTGAGACACCAGATCTGGCAAGCTCTGTGCTTGATGCATATCCAGGAGCTGGAAGACTAGTGGTGCTTATTGCTTCCTAGAATGTCAAGGCAGAGGCCATCAGCTCTGACACATTCCCATAGCGGGTACAAAACCACATGGGTGTGCAGTTATGGCATGGAAATGCATAAGGACCTATGGGGTACTGCAGGGAAGGCAGCTCTTCTGGGTCCCCTGTGAGGTCAGCTGTCCCCTGCTTCTTATTGGCCTCCTCCTCATCCCTCCTGCCCAGGGCCCCCAGATGTGGATCAGCCCTGTGAGCCCAGCCTGCAGGCCTGGAGTCCAGAGCTCCATCTGTACCACATGAACATGACGGTGCCATGTCCCCAGCCAGATGGCTGCATCTTGGAGCTGCGCTTCCTGCATCCTGTCTACCCTGATTCCCTCACCCTCTGGACCACATACCTCTCCATGGGCTCTCCCAAGGCACTATCTGATGTTGAAGTACTGACAGAGCAGGGGGAGTCTATCCATCTGGGCCCCCTGGACACCTTCTGTGATGTCCCCTTTACCGTGAAGCTCAACATACCTAAAAAGGTGTCTGGAGTCAAAATCTACACCTTTGACGAGAGGATGGAGATAGACACGGCCCTGCTGACCTCCATGCCTCACAGCTCGCTCTGTTCTGCCTGCAAGTTGATCCAGTACCGAGTCCTTCGTGACCCCCCCTTTGCAAACGGATCCCCTGCTGCCCCGGTCCAGACACACCGTCAGTTTGTCGACACGTGAGTGACAAGGCTGCTCCATCACAGGCTAAGCGGGTGGCTGGGACAGGTTTGATAATCTCCCAAGGGCCTGCCTTTGAATCCCTGCTTAGTTTTGCTTGTGTTTTGGTTCCCCCCCTCGCCCCACTCTGAAAATTACTGCGTTCAGTGCCATGAGCAGATTCCCCATTCAGCACTGAGGAAGCTTTCTTCAGACCCACCATGCTAATGTGACCCTTACCCATGATCCAGGGCAAACTAGGAGCTTAATAAACCCAGAAAAATTTTTCCCCATCAGCACAACCAGTAAAATGATGGTTGGAGTTAACACCACTTCTCCCCAGCTCAGACCCTAGGGAAATAAGCAGCAGGCCCCTCTGCATGACCTGGCAGAGACCCTCATCCCACAGTCTCTGCCTCTGGCAGCTTAGAGTACAAAGACGAATGTGAATCTCTGACACCGCATGGGCACACACGTGACTTCTGTAGCTGTGGTGAGCAAATCTATTGCAGATGTACTGGCTGTTCCCTCCTGCTCTTCCTTCAAGTCCTCTTTGTTCTTGCAGGGAAGTCATGCCTGGGCAGGTGTACCACTACCAAGTGCAGGCAATCTCTGGGACAACGTCAGGAGAAGCGTCCCCACCACTTGTCCATGTCCAGGGAGCACCCTACTGTGGGGATGGGAAGGTGACCAGGTAAGTCAAGAAAATCAAGCTCTCAGATGAGCTTTTTCAAGCTGTGAGGTCATCCTGCCCCAAAGGAAAGCACTGTGTTGGACCTCCACCCATGGGTACTTCACTGAAGATGCTGTGCTGAATCCCTCCAGTAGACAGGGCTATAGAGCTTGCATTTCATAAAACGCCATGTGCATATGAGATGGCCTTTTTAAGAAGCAGGGTCTGAATGAGGGGTCCAACCTGAACATCTTTACATCTGATTGTAGTGACTGTGGTCCATCTCAGCGAAGCGTTGCAGAACCTGACCCCACAGGGATCCACCTTTGGGACTGGCCAGTATAACTTTCTGCACAGGGCACACAGCAGTTACCCTGCGGGAGTAGGTTCCACAGCAAGCACAGTCCCACACAATGTGGTGTCTTTAGAAAGCTGTCTGGTCTCTGCTTAGAGACCCAAAATAAGGGATGGACCACCTCTACATTGCGAGACTCCAATGGTTCGCCTCCCTCTGGGCAGAATTATGCCAAATGTCTATATTTTTTCAGACTTAACTTCCAGGTTGCTCAGAATCCCTTTCCTTTGAAAACAGGTTTCCTACCACCATGAGAGATAGTGCAGGAAGTACTGTGGTGTTGTACAAGACCCATCAAAGAAGCTTAGAGGAGGGCTAGCTGCTAACATGGTGTCATCTGGTATGGCTTTAGCGTGAATTCATACTTGCTGAAAACTTGGTCCAGAGAGAGTAAGTGACCACATTAAGTTCCATTGTTAAAACTGATAGAAAAGTGAGATGAGCAGAAATAGGCAGATAGTGGCTGAGGTTTTTGGCAGGCTTTCCCATCCCAGAGCTGCTGTGGGGAAGGCCATGCAGGAAGATATGTCAGTGAAAGGTTCCTCTTCTCCCTGATCTGTGGAAATGGAACCAAGATATGGGGTTCTCACTCATGACTGGGCAGAAGCACAGGAGTGTTCAGTCAAGGGTGGTATTAACACATCTGGCTGTTGTCCTCTTAGGAGCCTGGAGGAAGAATGTGATGATGGGGACTTGCTGGATGGAGATGGCTGTTCCAGGAAATGTAAAAAGGAAAAAGGCTTCAACTGTGTTGGTGAGTCCAAATGGATTGAGACAACCTTTTGAGGTGGGAGTCAAAACTGCACGTTATTCACACCGCTTCTCAGAGTGGGATGTGATTCACCTCATCACAATAAAACATGGATCTGCAACTGGCATGATCCATGGAGTTTGTCAGGTCCTTGTTGTGGAAAATCCCAGGACTAAATGGCCAGCAGCCTCCTGGGACAGGAGGATATGTATGTGCCTGGAGCCTGGTTTGTAAACAGTTCATCCCTGGTGTTCCTGCAGGGGAACCAAGCCTGTGCTATATGCACGATGGGGATGGTGTGTGTGAGCCGTTTGAGAAGACAAGCAGTGTCCTGGACTGTGGTCCCTACACACCTGATGGATATGTGGATCTGTGGGCAGTGAAAGCCTATGCCTCCCATGAGGACGTAAAGTCCTGCCCTGCTTCCTTAGTCACTGGAGAGCCTGTTGTGAAGGTGAGTGAAGTTGGCCAAAAAAAAAAAAAAAAAAAAAAAGCCTTTTCTAGCAAAGCCTGTACAATAGAGCTTGGGAAGTCACTGCTGCAAGAGTGTATTGAGGCAAAGACCAAAATCTTTAGAGCAGCTCTAAGTGTTCATTGATTACTATAATCCATTGCAGGGAGTCAGCAGAAGACCTGGTTGTTTCTCACGCCCCTCTTTCACTTGTCCCTAAGCCCGGGAATTGCAGTACATGGAGGGTTGTTTGATCAAGACAGGGAGCTCCTCCCCCTGACTATGCAGTTTGCTAAATAGTGACCATCCCCATCCCATCACTAAATGCACAACTTGGAGCATGTGAGTAATCCCACTATAAGTTTTAAAAAATCCTGTAAGACCTTATAAGGTCAGGGCCTGAAAGGATAAAGTCATGCATACATCAGCATTTCTGCTGCTCTGTCTCTCTGATCTGAGGCCAAGACAAAATCAATGGGAGGATTCCCATCTTTCATAAGGGCTTCGGAGAAGGTTCTGGAGGTCTAGGACAGGATTTCGCCTGATGGGTGGTAATGTGGTGTGTGAATGTTCTTTCCTAGTAAGCTGAAGAAGGGCAAGATATATGTAGAGGCCTTATTTAACCCTTTATTACATGTGTTTCTATTGACCTCATGTAAGGAACAATCTTCTTGAGACCTACAGCATGATTAAAGTACTCAGATGTACATGTATACATGCCTTGGGTTCAGGTGTCTGCTCCTCTAGAATGACACATGTATCTCCCAGGTTTTGTCTGCCAGACCTGTGGAGATATCTGAGATACCACAGGCCACTGAATGTCACAGAAGACTGGTAAACGAATCAGATCTCATCAGCTCAGCCAAAATCAGGAAGCTGTGGTCTTGCCTACCATCTCAGTTTGGTTCATTATTACTTTCTCAGCCTCATAGACACTACGGGGTGCTTAAACAGCTTATTTACAGCACTTCCAAATGGCAAAGGTCTCCTGTGCACACATGTGAGTGGTAAGAGGTCAGTCCTGCTTAGGAACCCATATCCTAGTTTTCTTCATGCTAGGAACCAACTTTGGATCCTTCTCAACATTTGTCAAGTCTCCCTTGAGGTTTTGTTAGGTGCTGTTTCTCTCACTCTTCTTACTGCTTTCTGGGTTGAAATAAGTCTTTCCTTTCAGGTATGTAAATCCCACCTTCATGATGTACCAAAGGACCTTTCCCTGGCTGCTTGGTTCCCCTGTGCTCCTGGCCAAGACAGTGCTCAGGATCTAGATGAGGAGAGGATGCCCTTGGGCAATGAGAGAGTTTGGCTCAAGGTAAGTGATTTGTGATCGGGCACGTGATTTGCTTGTCTTTGCCACAGTGCTTTGGTGACAAACACCCATATTCTCCTGTCCTGCAGGAGCAGCAGCAGTCTGAAAAAATGCTCAGGTAGGACTTCATATCCTACTGAACTCTTCACAAACCCCAAATGCCTGTGGCTGGGCCTTATGTAGTTACCCCATTCCCACTGTGAACAGCAAACCCATCCTGGGGCAGATTGTCAGGAGAAGGGCTGTGCCTGACTCCAAGAGCCCACAGAAATGTGTTGAAGCTGAGAAAATACTTGCTTCTGATTATTTCCTGCGGTCAAGCTCTGCCGTGACACCTGCAAAGGATGGGCACAGATGTGTTTAAAGTCCTAGTTGCCTCTGCTTCCCATGACTGTGAAGAGCAACAGAGAGTAGCTGGATATACTTCTAACATCCTAAGGGGTCCTGAGTGCTCCAAGTTGCTGCTGAGCACCCTGAGTCCACAAAAATCAGTGGTGGCATCCAGGTCCTCCTGCCTCCATATGAGTCCAGACCAAAGGAAGCATTTCTGTGTCCAAGATGCTGACCTTGCAGCCCAGTGGGGGACTTTGGGGCTGCCTCCACAGCTGGGAGGGCACCTTGGAGGGTCACACCTCTCTGTCCTGGCAAAACAGTGGAGCAGGACAGAGGAGAGCTGAGATTTAGGCCAATGTGATTTTTAGAGTGTTGATTTTCTGACCACAGACACAGTATAGAGGTTTTGTGGCTGTTGCCTGGTATTACTGTAAAGCTGAGCTCTGCTACATGGCTTCCTCTGCAGTCTGAGGGGCACCTTGCCCTGCTTTGCTCGAGGTTGTCTAGAGAGGACCTCTTCTCAAGACACTCAGACAACTTGGTGAATCATCAAGCCAGAATCAATAAACGTGACTATTGCCTCTTACATTGCCCATCTCTCCAAAGAACTTCCTGTAACTGTTTTGTTTGGGTTGGTTTGTTGTTGTGCATTGTGGGGTTTTGTTTTTGTTTTGTTTGTTTTTGGTTTTTTCCCCTTTCTTCCTTGTCTGTGCTCACAGCCTCCTTTCCAGCTTCAGTCACTGGCCATGACGAATGTGCTTCCTTCCTTCCTTTGCCAGTGACAAAGCGTGCTCTCCCCCTCTGTCCTACCTAGATGAAAGCTTGCTTTCCACTTCTCATCAGGGGTTAAAGTGTGTTCCAGTTTTATTGGAGCTTGTAGTCAGTTCTCTTCCTCCATGGATGTTTATATTAAAGACTTTCATTACTGCATCTCCATGCTCTCTCTAGGAGTGCTATTATTTTCTGCCCATAAAATTATTTATGGACTAGTAATAAGTATGCCCATAAGCTTTTTTTTTTTTTTTTTAATAGACTTTGTTTGATTGGTAACATATTGGGTTAGGAAAGACAGCTTCTTGACAATTTTTCTGGCACAGTTGTCTGTCCAGATGGGAACGGTACTGCTCATACACATGTGCACCCATGTGTGCATGGGGTTTTGTGGCCACCAGCTTCCATGGCCTTTTTCAAGTCATTACACCTGGGTTAGAGCCACCCCACAAAACTCATTGGGTGCTTGGGAATCACTTCCCACAAGAGGTGGCACCAGTGATCCAAGGAAAGGCTAGGTAATGCAGTAAGTGAGTGGGGGGCAAGAAGTGTCTGTCTGTGTCACCTAAGGAAGCATCTGCCACACACCTTGGGTCTATCTGGGAATTGCTTTGATTTGCAGATCTCCAGACATGCTTTGTCCTCATTTTCTAACACATCTGACGAGGAGAGAAATCAAAATCACTTGTAATCAAGTCAAGGTGTGTGACATGCAGGAAATGAAGCCCAAAGTGGGGGGTGGGAAACTAAGAGGATGACCTGCTGTGGCCAAGTAGGTAATATGTAATCCAAAAAAAAAAAAAAAATTAAAAAAATTGGACTGTCAGTCAAGTCAGCTGCTGCAAGTAGATGCACTGTAGGAAAGGAAAGACTAAATCTTCCACCTTAAGCTGTATAGTCCAGGGAAAGTCTCACCTGACTTCTTCAGACATCCCTCCTCTCCTGAATAAACCATGCTTGGAGGAGCAGGCACTAGGGGGCTGGGTTAAAATCTGCCAGCTCCTTGAGGTTTCCCAGCTGCAGCTCTGTCCTGGGGGGACTCCTTGGAGCAGTCTCTGAGCACTGCTGGCTCTTTATCTTTCTTCCCTTCTTGTTTTCCTGTTGCTTTTCCTTTCTCCCCCTACTTTTGTCACCAAGGGTTACAGTGCAAATGTGCCAAATAAAAATTTTTGAGCCTTCTGGTCCACTCTTTGCATTTAGGCCAGCCCTGCATGAGAGCAAGCCCTGGTCAAGGGACTGTGTAGGCAGTGGTGGGACTTGCTTGTGGGGTGTTTGCTGCTGAGCACCACCCTACAGGGTGGGAGCCCTGGGCTGAAGCACAAGTTTTTCTCCTGCTTCTGTGCATGAGCAATACCCGATGTAGCATGAACAACCATGAGTCTGGACTTCCATCACAAATGGGTGGTTGTCCCTTCTGCTCCTGCAGTCTGCTCCTAGGGCTGTGGCCAGCCAGCTGGGACTTGTCCTGTTACAGAAAGCACCTTTGCTTTGAATTTCTGATCTCCCTTGATGCTGGCATTCAACAAAAACATTCCATAGGGTAGATCTTGGTCAAAACACACCTCAGTACTGGGTGGAGGGGGTACCAGGGTGGGGGAGAAAAACATTTTTATCTTCTTACTTCCAAAGAACATCTGCCTTGCTATAATTCATGCTTTGAGCTTCTCAGCTGCTGCCTGTAGCCTTCAGGGCTGTAGACAAGTGTGGAGCTGTCAGCTGTCCTAGCAGGCAGGACTTCTTCCCACAAATCTTTCCACGTGTTGGCCGACAGACAGTTTGCAGTCACTCTGAGTATCAGAGCTGTTCTTTTGTTGGGTTTTAGTGTGGTTTCTTTTAATGGAAATATTTCAGTGGCATGGCTGATAGCTGTGCTCTCTGGGTGCCTCACTGGCCCAGTCAGCACCATGTAGGGTGGGAGTCAGAGCTTGGTGAAGGGAGGGGAGCAAATGGGTTCTCCAGGTCTTGGTCGGGTGTTGCTCAATTTTTAAGAGCAGCAAATGTGGAAGCTGAACAGATGCAATAAATTTTTGGCAAGATGGGACTGACATGTGGGGAAGAGTAGTGAAAGGGAGAAGGGGAATGAAGAAGGAAAGGACTGTGTTACTGCACCCTTCTTTCCCTCCTCTCTCTCTCTTCCCCCCACCCATGTACTGCCCTGTATACCTACAGTCCCTGACACTCTAACCCTGCTCCTGCTCTCTCACCATGCTCCTTCTTTCTCTCCCTTGCATATAGGGGCTTAGAAAGACTGTATTTGGTATGCATGCTCTCAGGGTCTCTCTTGCTCTTCTGTCCAGGTGTGCTTTGAGAGACCTGCAGTGCCCACCTCCCTCCTGGTCTTCCTGGCCTCCGATGGCACTGTCCCAAGCAACCAGCACAAGCCGAGGGTCTCTGTCCAACTGAGTGACATAAATGGGCTGAACCACTCTTTAGGTGAGCAACCTAGGGGTTGTGGCTGTCCCAGCAAGGACACCAGGAGGTCCCTCTACTGCTGCCCTCTCCCTGGATTGGGTGCTGCTGTCCCCTATCCCCTGTTGTAGCATCTGCTTTCCAAGCTGGTCTGTTAGGATGGGTGGGGAGCAGAAAATGTAAATCAAAAGTAAAGAAAATATTCCCGAGGCTGACTTAATGGCTGCTTTCTTTGCTGTATTTCCCAGGGATGTACGAGCTGTCATGTCAGCACAACCCCCTTGTCATCAACGTGACCCATGCTGAGGAGGACCCACCCCTCTGGGCTGCTTCACTGCTGCTCAACTTCTCCTCCCCAGTTGTGGGCATCACGGCCGTGGCCTTGCGGACCTCAGCTCAGCCTGGCTCCACTGACTCCACCACCTGCCTCCTGCAACATGAGGAGGGATGTGGCCATCAGAGCTACAGGTATGTTCTCCTCGGGACACTTCACAATGGGCACCCAGAGTATTTCTCTGGGACTTTGTGCTTTGCTTCTGTAGTTTTTAATCTGCTCACCGGATGTTTCATGATTGTTCTCAGGTGACTTTTGAGGTGTTGTTGGAAAATCCAGTGTAATGAGTCTTGATTTGCTTATCTCGCTGTGGGAGGGAAGGTAGGAAAATGGAGTTTGTGTGAAAATGCATTAAAGGGCTGTTCCCTGGTGGGAAACGAACTTCCCTCTGCTGAGGAGTTAGTGCTGAGGGTTGCTGCTGAATCTGAAACATTGTCGTCTTCAGTGTGTGCTTTACAAGCTCTGTCTCTATTCATTCCAGTCTTCCCCACACTGTGGGAGGTAGGGATGAAGCTCTCCTCCTCCTCCTCTCTGTTCTGGCTCCTCATCTATCCCAGGCTCCTCATCAAGCCTCATGCTGCCCTCATTATAGCACAGCAGTAACAATAATAATAGTAACCTCATTTAATTTATCGATATCCAACATTTGCAGGCATTTGCCTGGCTTCATAAAGCAGCAAACAAGAGGCAGGGTGTGCAGAAGGAGGGGCACTGCTCTCTGAGAAGGTCATAGAATCATAGAATAGATTGGGTTGGAAAAGACCTCCAAGATCATCGAGTCCAACCCCTGATCCAACTCCAA
>JANHFY010027482.1:50037-82466 GCA_027560095.1 Chloroceryle inda
GCCCCGTTCACCAGCACTCTCTGGGCCCGGCCCTCCAGCCAGTTCCTCACCCAGCACAGAGTGCCCCTGTCCAGGCCCAGGTCATGCTGGGAAAGGGATGGGGAAGGACTGTTGTCCAAAAAGAACTAAATAATCAAGGTAGAGTCTGCCAGGCAGAGGTGAAAACCCTAGGAGGAACGAAAGGATGGATGGTGCTCAGCTCTGACCTGGATGGGTAGTGGGGCTGACGACAGGTGTGGTTTTAGACCCCAGGCTCCCTGAATTTAAAAGCGTTGCTGATCTAGGGCTCTGGTTCAGCCAATTACTCAAACCACACCACTGGGAATACTGATTTTGGGTACAAGCTTTGCTGGAACTGGGAGGAGGGGGGGAAAGTTAAAAGTGAAGGGCTTTGATTGGGGTCATTGCATCATGGCCACCATGGTTTTTCTTCTGTTGATGGCCTTGGATGGATGAGCATCCCTGATATGAGTGAACGTGTGTGTGTGTGTGTCTCTAAAAGCTTGTGGGATCATGGTACATTTGATTTATGTAGAGTTCTGGAAGCCATGAATGTCCTACAATTGCTTTATACTTTCTTTTTTTTCTTTTTTTTTTTTTTTGAAGTGCATGTGTGAGTTATACAGAAACATAAATCTTAGCGAGTCAGCATATAAATATTATTTTCAGCCTTACATTAAAGGATCAGCGTCCACCTGAAATGCGGTCCATTTCCTCCTGGTAGCTGTTACAGCTATGTACACGTATGCTTCTAAGACCCCAGCCAACTGATGTGGTTTTTCAATTACATTTACTCATCCTTTAAAATAATTTTGGGCTCTTGTTGCTTGAGAGCTTCTCCCTCCCCCTCAAAAGTGACTGCAAGAAGGAATAGACTAACTGGGCACAGCTGAGCATTGCCTGTGGATGGGGAGAAGCTCATGTAGAGACAAATAGAGAGGAAAAAAATGTTTTTTCTCTTAGAAGTCTCATTATCACCGAATCACAAGCCAGTTCCAGTATCACTAAAACACACAGAGCTGTGTACCGCCCCCTTTGTGTGGGCATGGCACGACCCAGCAGGATCCTTGTGTCTTCTCCTCCTCCTCACTGCCATCCAATGGCCTTGGCTTAGCTGCTGTATGCTGAATTGCAGTTTAGACACATGCCCTTGGCAAAAACTTGGAGCAAGTCAGATCCACAGAGTTTTTGGAGTAGGAAATACTGTTTATGGCATTGTTTTTCTGGACAAAAGACTTGAATATTTAGAGGGGGGTTAGGTTTACAGCATCTAGTAACCCTGCTGATAATAAAGGATCTGTCTCTGTTCAAAGTCAGGAAACATAATAAGTATTTCCTCCTTATTATATTTTAAAAATCTATTTTATCTCCAAAACCAACATACAGCAGTCTTTTTATTTTTAAGGCAATAATCCATTTTGTATAAGGGGAAAAAATCCTGTATAAAAATTCCATAATGTAAAAATCTTCAGGGGTTTAGAGACAGTCAGCTGTAAAAGATCATGGAAGATCTGTGCTGTTCCTATAAAGGACTGGCCATTTGTACACTCCCAGCTTCATATACACAGTACGTGCATGTACTTTCCTGAAATAACCCAAGAAAAGGACAGTAGCTAAAAGCAACAAAGCAACAAGGTTTCCTGACTTCGGTCTAGAAATACTTGTTGCCAAAATAATAAATATGTGACAGTTTGGTATTTCTGTAGCATCTTCAGTCGTGAAGGATCTCAAAGTGCTTTGCAGGATGGGGAAAACAAAGAGATCATATGATCTGATCTGCTGACCAAATGTAGCCATCTCCTGGTCAAGTCATGCAGCAGGCACTGGACACTAGAAAGTGCATACTTGTTTTGAAAAACAGAGAGTTGCCTTCTGCTTTTGGGCCCATTTAAGGCACTGAAGGTTGGAAGAGCACTTGCAGACCAAAGCCATGTGGTGTCCCTTTTTTGCACCTTGCTACCAGCACCAGGAACCACACTGTCTGCCAGAAGCTTAGGGCTCCTCTTTGTTTTCTGGACCCAGTCACAACCCTATGTGGTCAAGCAGAAATCAGACTTTTAGTGAGTTTCAGTTTCCACACAGGAAACTCAAATTCTCCAGCTTTCATCTTTTTCTTTGTATTTTAAAACTGAGACACAGTCCCTCCTCTTTTCCTTGGTACAGGCTATACATGAAACAGGGGAACATTGTTCATTTCCTTTCTTATGTTTATTTTTAGCTTGGTTTTATTTTTAGTGTGTTTTTATTTTATGTTAGCACATGCTGGAAAATGCCTTGGTGAGTTAGCGGGAAAGGTGCTACAAAATGCAATCTGAATTGGGTCCTCTGCTCCCCCAGGTGGGAGCAGAGGAGTTAAGGCATCAGGAGGAGCCTGGTTTGGATTCCTTTCTCTCCCCGACACCCACTTTCTGTATGAAAATCAGATGGAGGAGGGGGGCTGTTTACATATTTTCAATGTGGAGATGTTGGTATTTCATTTCCATCCCTTTGGTCTAGGGTGCACCATTGTTAGGGACTGTACACAGCGTGGATGGACCCTTATGTTGGTATCTCAAGATCAGTGCAGGTGGGCTGATACATGCCCAGGTCAAGATGTAGCTCCATCTCCACTCTGTCCTCCCAGACAGTGCTTGATCAGGCACTGCTTGTATGTACCAGCCAGTCGGCATTGAGAGTTGTCTCTGCTGTGAGGACAGTGTATACTGTGCAGGTGTCTGTTTCCTGCCTCTCCTGGGCAAATGCAGCCTCTTGTGTGCAGCATGAGGCCCATCAGAGCAGGTTGTGTCTGTACTGCACCATGCATGTCCTCTTCCCTTGGCCTGGAGGAAAACACCTCTTGATACCCAAGCCTAGGGTCCTGATCACCACCTTTCCTGGGGTGTGAGCTCACCTCAGCCTTTGCCTCTGCCCCTGAGACCTCTCAAGGTTCTTCTCATTAGGCATCAAAGCCTGTTGATATCTGGTACTTCTTTTTTGGATCCCTGGCTGGCTGACGGGTAGTGTCTCTGCTGTAGGAATTGGTAATTTGCATCCACTGGTGGCTTCATTGTCCAGCTGGCAAATGACAAGGTAAACCATCGAAGATGCAAGGCCTGTAAGAAAGAAGGGGACAATCTTTTTAGCAGGGTCTGCTGTGACAGGACAAGGGGTGATGGTTTTAAAGTAAAAAAGGGGAGGTTTAGACTAGAGAGGAGGAAGAAATTTTTTATGCTGAGATTAGTGAGATACTGGCCCAGGTTGTCCAGAGAGGTGCCCCACCCCTGGAACCATTCCAGGTGAGGCAGGCTGGGGCTCTGAGAAACCTGCTCTAGTTGCAGATGTCTCTGTTCATTGCAGGGGGCTGGTCCAGGTGAGCTTTAAAGTTCCCTTCCAGCCCAAACCATTCTGTGATTTTCATGGGCTGCCTCATTCTACGTGCTCTCTGCAGCTTGATCAGTTTCTTGAGTTTAATGGTCTCTATATGTTGTGGGGTTTTTTTCTTAGGACATTGGGGCTGGGGTAGAGTTAATTTTCTTTGCAGTAACTAGCATGGGGCTATGCTTTGGATTTGTGCTATTTGATGTTGATTCCCTATTTTCTTACCAGTATGGACATTGCATGAATTATGCAAAGCCTTCTGATCTTCCTATGTCCAGTGAAGAAGGGAACAAGTGCTGGGAGACCCTCAATTTGCCTGCAGAGCCCTCAATGGACTGCTGCAGACAACCTGCCTATCTGTACCCTACTCCCCACCCCAGCATCCTACCCTGCGTTCCCCAATGCCATCTGCAGCCACTAGCATTTTTCACAGAAACTGGATTTAAATGTGTCCTTCTCTTATCTCATGTCACAGGCTGCAGGAAGTGATGACTCCACCATCTCCCCTGCTGAGCTATTCTTATATCCCATAACCCTCTCTGCTGAGAAGTTGCCTCTGATTTAAAGATGAAAGCTGTCACTTATGCTCCATCCTTGTCAGAAAGGTCTAAATGCCCCCTGCCAGCAAATGACTCATCTGTGTATATGTGTCTGTGCAGGGTGATCAGATCTTCTCGCTATCTCCTCTCTGTCGTGATAAATACTTTTTCTTCCTTAACTCTTATAGCATAAGTCTTGCAGCCCAACTGTGGCTTCTGTTTGCAGCTCCCTTTTGAAATCCCTCCACTATTTCTCCTTCTTTCTTGGTGGCAGATGTGAATTGGAAGTGAATTCCTCTAGGCGAGATAGGATGTGGCAGAAATGAGATGCAGTGTGTTGCCATAGGGATCAGATATGGACAGAGGTGGTGTTTGGGATAGCTGGATATGCACCTTTGAAGAATATCAGCAGATAAATCCTACCTGTGTGCTGGCTTCATGATGAGCATCTACTTTCAGGAAGGAATTTGGCCAACTCCCAAATTGGCCCAATGAAGTTACAGTCGTCCTGCCTCACATTGTGAAGCTGACTAGACTCAACTTGACATCACCTGTAGCCTCACTTTCTGTGTTTCTATAATTCTATTATGGTAGCAAACAACAACAACAAATCATGGAAAGGAACTACCCAGAAATATGTTAAAATTGATCTGCCTTGTTTCTTTTTCTTTCTTTGCCATTATGGCTACGGAGGGGCCAATGGGTCACTTGACATCTTACTGGTGGTTTTTCTCTATCCTCTGTGATGTAGATGACAGTGAATGACTCACTTCTGTCAAGTTTTTTTGGGAGTCAAATACAGAAGCAAACATCTTTTCTTGAGATGACAGCCTCAGTGAAGATCGTAGTCAAGAAGCATCACCACCGTTGGGTCTGTACATGTAGCCTGCTCCCATGAGATTTCCTGGAAAAGTGAGACCTTTCCCCTTCATGAGGAACGTGCCTGAAGGGAGAAACTCCCAAGTATTTCCAAAACACCTTTTCTCATTTCCTAGCTATTCTCTTTTGCTAGACCACATTGGGGTAAACATCTTTTATCTCATTGATGTTCAGTGCTACAATTCAGACTCCACCAGCCTACATGTAGTGACTGCCTTAACTTCAGGAGATTTGGACGAAGTCTTTACCTTTCCATCAACATCTCCTATAACCCCCCCTCCTCAGAAATTTTCACAACATGATGAACTTATGATAATTTTCCCCTGTTAGAGTTGGAGCTTGATGATAAGGGAGTTTAGCAGCAATCTTTGGGTTGAAAGCTTGTGTAGATACTACAGTGACTTATGGATGATTTATTATACTTTAGGCAGCTGCACTGTATTTGGCTTGGCTTAGTTTGATTTGGGTAAATCCATCGGCATTTTCTGGGTTCCATGAAATAATTGCTGTAAAATGAAAAATTTCAGCTTTTCAGCATCAGGGGTTTGTCACAATGAAACAGTGTCTCCCTACCAACGTTGCCACTACCAGCTCTACATGTTCCATTGCTGGCAGTTGCCTCCTGCTTTTATTCTAGAAAGGATCACAAAGGAAAAGCTTTGCTCTAGTTGATAGACTTGGTCCCATTTCAGAACAAAGCTCTTATCATTCCAGAGCAGTTTGAGCCATCGCTAGGCAGAACTTCACAAATTTCCAGATCTGAAAGTATTTGATGAATGAGTTATGGGACTTGGTGAGCTGAGATAATTATGCAGGCTGGTACTGATAAGTTAGGAGAAAAACTTTGGTGTTTTGTAAAAACGTTGTTGACAAATCATTAGTTTGAGCTTCAAAAGATGTTGGGATAAAAAATGGAACTTTTTTTTGAAAACAATATTGGCTCATCCCACATCTTATACACCCTGAATCCAAAATGGGAAAAAAGTCAGGAGTTTGCAGCTGTGATACAGGAATTTCATTTATCATCAAAAGGAGTAAGAGCTCCTTCATGCTTAGATCAGAACTGGGCTAACTTCACCATTTCCTCATCCAGCCTTCGTTACGCTGTTCCAGCAGCTGGGAGCAGTGATTTATTCTATCACTTTACCCAGCCCCTGGTAAGGCATGTAGATCATGATGGGGCCAGGCCATATGGCTTTTTTATTTTTGTCCTGTGCTTGTATATCAGGCTCAAGGATATCCTGGCTCAGAGTATTCAGTGATGATAGTTGTGATGATGCTGATAACAACAAAACAATCATGGCAAAGTTTGTAGGTAGAGATGATATATATATTTTTTTTTACCTTACTGAAATATTTGAGAAAATCAGACAGGTTTCAGTGAAGTACCACCCCTCTTCAGGTCTGGAATAGCAGCACCAGGCTTCAAAGCTGCATGTATGATGAGAACAGCTGCTCAGAACCTAAGTTGATAGGTCTCAGATCATTTCCAAAATAAAACCTAGAGGGTATTTGTGGGGTAGGGGAAGATAGTGATCTTTTGGGGCAAAGAGAAAGCTAATTACCACTAAGATGTATCTATAAAGAATGTGTGTATGAATATATGTGTGGTGTATAGACAAAGAAGGTTTTGATATTATGGCCTATAATTTTCAATCCCCTTTTCTATATAACATTTTACATATATAATAATACAGTGAGAAACTTGTTCATCTCTCATTCTACTTTATGTCAGCATTTCTGGTTACATCTCCAAATGGATGGAAAAACAAAACATGCCCAGTAGTGCTGAAAAGGATCAGTGCCTTTTCACCTGTGATTTAATAACAGCATTGTTCCAGATGCCAAGGCCACCCTGGACAATGTGCCATCACTCCACCAACACTAGTAGAGCTGCTCCAACCAGACACTTGCCCTGGCCGGACGTGTCCAAAGGGTGCTACCACCTTGCCTCAAAACAGTGCTGGGATGAGTGCACGCTCTGTACGTCAACATAACATCATGAGCAGATGAAATTAGGTGTTTTGGGGTCCTGGTGTTGTGACCCAGCTGCCTTGTAGCCTACAGCTGCTTGGTGAACCCACCATTCATCTGCCAGCCCTGCTTCTCAATCTGTGGTCTATGATTTGGTTAGATAACCTCCATGTGCCCAGGGGTAAGGACTTCCTTTCAGTGGTGTGTTGATGTGGCACCAGGCACCATGGTAAAAGGGATGTTGCGCACCAGCTTCATGCCCACATCTGGTAAGGAAGGAGATGGGATCCAAGAGCAAGACTGGAAAGAGGAGAAACTCAGCCTCTGTGCAGAGACACAGGCACACGGAGGTTTAGGACAGCGGCTCCATCACCAGGAAGTGAATTTGGGGACAGGAGTGTGTGTGTCTGTGCTGGGGACACAGGCAGGGAGTAAAGTAACCACCCAGAGAAGGTGACTGCAGGAGGGGAGGGGAGAGGGCTACAATTGGTACCAGATGCCCTCAGAAGCTAATGACCTGACAAACTCTGTGCTCGTAAAACAAATTCTTTAAAAAGGAAGCAAATGGAAATATAAGCTAGTGAAAGAATTTGCAGCAGCTGCCCTGAAACCATTTCTCACTTCATAAACAGGTCTACATTGAAAAAACAGCCCCTTTCTTCTTGTTCTCTTTTGTGGTCCCCCTCCTGTGCCCACCAGCTCTTTCAGGGCTGTGACCTGCAAGTTTCCACCATGTCTTTGACTCCATGGACTTGTCCAGAGTCAAAAGCACACTGAGTTCCCTTAATGGCCATGCTGGCACCAATTTTTGGTTTTTTAATTTGTTTTTTTGGGTGGTGCTTGTGGGATTTCTAGCCATGTGTCCTTGGCTGGAGATGTTGAATGAACACAAGAGGCAGAGGCTTCCTCTGCCTCCCGTGGGTGAGACATAGTGTACAAAAACTGTTGGCACCCCCACGCAAAGCCAGGAACAGAGGGGAAGTGTTCGGCTGCAACTCCCTCCCTTCTCTCCCCAATTACCACCTGAAGCTGCTGCATCCCTGCCCCTGCTCTAGGAGGGCTGATGTCAACTTTAGCACCTATAAAACTTGGTAAAAAGTAAAGCCTGACCACCAGATAACCAGATGACACTTTCCTGTGGGATCTCTTGTGTCAAACCCATGTCTTGGCCTCTTTCCATCCCATGTAATTAATTTACTGGTTGCATTTCACTGGTGGACACTATAGCCTTCTGACCGGCACTCCTCTTCACTATGGAGTTATTTGTGATGCTTAATCAGAACGTAACAAATGGTCCTTGATGGGAAGCTGCTGCTGTGAGGAGGGGTGTGTTTATCTCCAAGGGACAGGAGACAGATTGCAAGGTTTTCTGGGGCCTCTTGTAACTTGAGGTGGTGCACAGGGGAGGGTAATTCCTCCTTTTAGCTGCATCTTACCTTGGTGGCCACAGCTGAGTCTGTAGAGCCAGACAGGTGCATGCTGAGATGGTCTTGATCACAAAGAGTTTGGCATTGACATGCATGGGCTTGAAATGCTGTGTGGGCCTGTGGGAAGAGCAGATGTTCTGCAGATCATCAAAGCAGAGTGGGAAGGTGACAAGAGTAAGGTGGAGAAGACAGCTGCAGCATGTCCAGCAGAGTATGTACAGGAAGACATGTGTGAGTGACTGCAATTGTTTGTAAGTCGAATGGGGTACTCCCTATGGCATTGTACAGTGCAGTTACAGGAGGTCTGTTGCCACAAGTTTTTTGGATGTCCAGTATGATTTGAGTATGTTGGAGGTCAGACATTGTCGTGTGGTAGAGACCACCTTGCTGCTAGAGAAGCTGCAGCCCTCTCAAGTAGGTGCTACTATTCTGGCTGTTTATAGCTTTACTCCTTGTGCGGTCAGGAGTGCTGCTCTATAGGACCAACTGATAGCAACTTTCCCTCTTTGGCCTTGCTGGACATGCCATCTGCCTGCCCTCTCTCTGTCATCTCCCTCCTCTCAAACCCTTGGTCCACCTTACACCAAGCACCACAAGCCCCTTTGGTGCCAGGCTCTGTGAAGGCTCTGTGAAATATGACCTGCACACCCTGGGGCAGAAGAGCTGGAGTAGCCCTAGCCACACCAAGCAACATGGATTTTGGTAAGGCCATTGTTGGGCCGTGTATCCTTTCATCATCTTGGAAGGACACCAGCCTCTGTGGGAAAATGCAGGCTGGGGTTGGGCTGAGGTCCAGCCAAGGCAGATCTGGAAAAAATATCCTCCTGGCATCACTGTCAGGAGACTTCAAGCCTGAGAGAACTTGGGACTAAGCAATAGATGTGCATCTCTGTAGGCATCTGTGACCCATTGAGCATCCCACACAGATGCTACCTGGACAGAGCCCCTCCTTGCTGAAGAAGTCCTGGGACACACTGGTTGATCTCTTCCCTCTTCTCTCCCTTAGCTGTGTCCACAGTTCCTGTGCAGGATTGGGAAGCTGCACACAGCCATTGCTTGCTCACACAGCAAACTTCAGCTGTACCTCTGATGGCCTGAGGCACATGGTGTGCACTGTCACCTGCGAAAAGGGCTTTATCCTCCACTCCAGCAACGGGAAGAGCCTGGGCTCCATGCAGGTGAGTGAACCTCATGGTGGGGGGACCTCAAGGCCTGTTGGACTAGGTGCTAATTAAGAAAGATTTAACCACCCTGAGGTGATTGGAACCAGGACACCTAGTTCCTTCAGCCCCAACCTCCTTGCTTCTTTTCCAACAAACCTCAGTTCAGCAGATGCTCCAGTGCTTGACCTGTGTGCTCGTGGTGCTGCTCTAGAGACCCTCTCCTTCCTTTGCTGTAGTCCTTCTAGCTCTTCCAGCCCAATTATGACTACAGACCATGTCTCTGCCAGGCTAAAAGCCACTGCAACAAATCTCCCAAGACAGGGTGATACACTCGCAGAGGGAGGACTAGACATTTCTGTTCTCCAGATAGGCAATGCTGGGAGGGTTAAACATCCTTGGGATGTTTTCTCTCTTAAAACTGAAGTTAGTGGCTCAGGAAAAGATGAAGTCATTGCAGAGCAACTATATTTAGAGGCAGCCAACAGCATAGAGCGCTCTTCTGCCTTTGTGTTACATTGCAATAACGCTGCCCACGCCAGCGGGGCAATGCAGAGGTCACCATGAAAGATCCTGTCCTGCTTTGCAGACAGCTTGGGGAGTGCCTTGTAAAAGCCACAAACCAGTACAGTTCTTAACTGTTGAGGGAGGAGTCCTAGGACTGACATGCCCTTGGGAGCTGAGCTGCCTTGGGTCTGGGCAGTCACCTTGGCAGTGATGTGAGTGTGGTATGTCCTGTCTTTGAGATGTTCCTGGAGGGGTAATAGGAGTCTCTGGGTCTGAGCTGGTCCCTGCACCAGCCCAAGCGAGAGTGTGGACTCACACAGAATGAAGACAGATGGAGAGAGTCACACCGTGTCAATAGGGTGGACCTTTTCTCTCCTCAGAGCTGCAAGAGCTTGTGCTGCCTGGCAGGCAGGTTTCCCTTGCTGCAGCTGTCAGTGGTTGCTGAAGGGAGAGGTGGGCACTGGAAAGCCCAGGGGGGCAGCTGGGGATGCACCGCATGGCCCCTCATCACCAGGGAGGTTATTAATTACATGGCCACATGACTCCATGGGCCAAGCAATGCCCAGGGAAAACAAAATGTTCCCATTCTTTGAAATGAAACCACACACAAAAAAATCTGCAGGTGACAGTTTTCCTGCTTTTGGCAGTGAGATGGGAAATTTCTGGACAGAACTTCGTCATGTGGCTCTCACAGAAGATGGCAGCTTGTGGGTGCCCTGCCTTGAGCCCTCCAGTGACGTTATTGGTGTGGCTGTGTGACCCTACTCATCCTGAAGCATTTGTAGAAAATGCACAAAACTCTCCCCTGAGTATCTTCTCTCCACTTGGGTCAGCTACACCATGATTGCGCTGCACACCCAGGAGTACCAGACTCAGATTTAGTCATGTCTTTCAGAGCTACCACATCCAGGTTCAGTCAAAACATGTTGCCTGGGAGAAGTCACACACTTAACTGCACAAACAGTGTGTTTTGTACTGAGATGCTGCAGAAACATCAAGACCTGTTGAAAAATGCCCCTTTGGTCTGCAGCCCCTGTCTGAGCACTAGGAGTGGAAATCGCGGAACAGTTGGGGTTGGAAGGGATCATCTAGTCCAACCCCACCCTGCTGTGGTTAGGGACGCCTCTTCACTATACCAACTTGTTCGTGGCCCACCATCATCCACTCTATTTTGATGAAGTCAGTGGCACCTACTGATCATATTTAGTGGTGGGACTACTGAGGGTTAGGTTCTTATGCAGTCTCCCAGCTCTGTAAGAGGGGTATTTGTTAACGAGATTGTATAAACCTCTGATTTCAGTGGGATCTGTGGGCTGAGGCATGAGAGAATCAATGCATTTAGGAGAAAAACAATCAACGGGAGAACCGCCCGTCAACGTCTGAAGTAAGACTTGGTCTCATAGAAGAGAAAATTGCAGTGCACAGATTTGGGAATAACTTGTAGTTTAGGAAGTTACAGTATACATTGAAGGGATTTTCCTTTTTACCTTAATGTGCTGTGGCACTGCTCAGACAGCAATTATGAGCTAATGTTCTATGGAGGCAAGCAAACCAAGCATTAGAATGTCTCTTGAGCAGGTGGCTTGTGTGTTACCCCAAAGGCCATTTGCTGCTTTCACATCCAAAACCTCAGCCTGTGAACAGATAAGAGATTCATGACTAAATGTCCATAGTGGGGAGTAAGGGCACACTGGGGAAGGAGAAACAGAGAAAAGCTCCACTTGTCCTGAAACTTGTGTCAGCCCTTTCTGATGTGGTGGCAAACCATTAGATTAAAGCTCACCCACAGGGGTCTGATGGGGATTTGCTTTCTCCACAGAGGGAGGTGGTGCTGATGTGCAACTCAGGACAGTGGGACAGATCTGTGACTTGTGACCCTGTTGACTGTGGTGTTCCTGGACAGTCCCACGTGTACTACGCTGAGTTCTCCTGCCCCACGGGGACCACCTACCTGCAGAGATGCTCCTTCTCCTGCATCCGCCCAGCCAAGCTTCAAGGTATAGTCTGGAGTGATGAGAGATTTAACCAACCTTTTTGGTGCCGTCTTTCCGTGCCTGTCCTAAGATGTTCAAGCAGAGCATGGTGACTCTGAATTTCCCGGTAATCCTGGTTTCTGCCAGCCAGGTGGATTCTAGAAAGACTCCCCAGAATGGTGGCCATCCATCCCCCTTGATCAGAGACAGCATAGTGTGGGGTTAACTCCCTCTGACTCCCAACCCTAAGGGCTGGCAGCTCCTATCCATCCACCTCAGGGCGTACAGATCTCCTGATAGCTGGTAAAGTCTGACAGCCTCCAGCATTATGGGGGTGAGGGATACAAGAAGCACGTAGGCAGCCAGCATGGACAGGCAGAGAGAGAGGACTTCAGAGAGCCAAAAGTGGCTCAGTGCCTGGTGGCTGTGGTAAAGCTTGTGGTTAAGGAGGCCTGGGGCTGTATAAAGCCATAGAGACTGATGCCCACAGCTGCAGTGCAGGCTGGGAGATGTTCACCACCCAGACACACAGCAGTCCCCCAGACGCACCATGGCCTGGCTTTCATTCTGCCGACTCCATCAATAGCCACAGGAATGTTTTGAAGCCAAGTCAGAGAAAGAGAGCTACTGTTCCTGTCTATGCAAGGCTGAACTGGATGGGATTTCGGGGGTAATTGCCTTGACAGCTTCAAGCATTGGGACTTTATTTGAGTTTCCACTAGTGCCTTTGCTCTGAACAATCACATACAACAAATCATTTTAATGGGTGCCCTATTTTATGGAGACATTTATAGCTGAAATGTATGAAAATCATTTGCCTTTTCTAAGTTAAATCTAAGGAGCAAAAACTGCAGGGAATTAAGGTCTCATTCCACAACAGGGGTGATACCAGCAGATCCCCAGTGTGAGCTGATCAAAGAGTAGCATGTGAACGACAACTCGACAGCCCAGATTATGCCTGAACCAATGCCTGTGGCCTTGGGTGGGTCAGCTGAGGGCAGGACTTTAATAATATCTTTCTCTTGCAGCCTCCTCGCATTCCTTCTGAAGTCAATGGGAGATTTGCCTCAGTGGGAAAATGTCCCCTTGGTGGAGCACCCTGGGTGACTTCCAGTGGCTGACACGATGGCTGGTGGTGCTTGGCCAAGGCTGTGTGGGCAAACACTTAGAGGTCCAGCCCACTCAGCTGAGCTGTCAAGGCAGGGACGTGCTTGATGCTTGTTCTCCTAGAAGGCTTGCGTCCTTATGGGCAGGATCTCAAGGCTAATAAAGGCTAAGAATAGGCAAGGAAAAGATGATGCAGCTGCACAGGGGATGACCCTCAGCAGCACTGGCCCATTAGGAACGCAAGTGCTGAGCGGAGGCAATGATCTTGCCCGTGGTCCAAGAGCAGTTGTAGTCAGAGCAGTGATCCCATAAAAACAAAGCAATGCTCAAAGGGGGTGTGGAGCAGTCAGGCTGCCTGCACCAGGAGCCTGCTGATCCAAACTTCTCAGTAGTAAGAGTCCCATTTACTTCAGTCCAGCTTTTTTTTCTCGTTCAGCAGTTCCCAGTGAGCCATCTATCATCCACACCATGCGATTGATGCAGTTCTGGAGAATTACTGCAGGCACACCCAGAGCTATAGTTTTGGCCACCCATTAGCTGGGTCTACCAAATGTCATTTTCTCTAGAGGGACAACAAAGAGTTGGACTGTAATACTCAACCCAAACCTTTAGTAATGGGTGCATTCCCTGTCACAACAGTTAAGACTCTCATGTCTATTCTCCTGGCACTTCCCATCTTGTACCACACATGTAGCACAGCTTGTAAGCGTGGGTAAGAACAAGGTGCAAAATCAGCTGGGGAGAATGAATGTGGGCTGAACTAAATATGACCAAGAGGTGTCATGCATGAAAACCCCCATCACACTGATGCTATCCTGAGGCATCATCAGAGAGGGGAAGTTTAAGGGAATGTTTTGGGGAGATTTGCAGAACCAAGATCTTTTCTCCATCTCCTAGAAGCTGTCCTTTCCCTGCTTCTGTCTGCAGTGAAGAAATTTCTGCCCCAGCCTGACCAAGCATGCAATGGAGTCCATGGTCTTCCTATTTGTTGCCTCCCTTGGCATCATTATCAACTAATAAGAGGACTCTTGATGGTTGCTCTAAGCTTCCTTCAGCAGGACTCCATCCCCTGGTCAGCTCTAACTCCAACACACTGCTTTTCTTTTGGGATCAGGAACAAACCAGTGGCTGACCTGCCTGGAGGACGGTCTCTGGTCACTCCCTGAAGCCTACTGCAAGCTGGAGTGTGATGCACCTCCTGCAGTGACCAATGCCAAGCTCCTGGTTCCACGGTGCCTGCAGGGGAACCATGATGTGGGCTCCATTTGTCGCTACAAATGCAAGCCTGGATACCACGTGGCTGAGAACACAGCTGGCAAACCTAAGAAGTAAGTCTGTGGTGCATCTGTTATCACCATTGTCTTCCTCCCCTTCTCCCAGTGCAAGCAAGGGGGAGAGGTGATGGTATGCTGCTAGTCCTGAAGAGCTGATTTCATGGGTATAAGGTAGAGGAACTTGCTCTTGTCGTCCAGATCTCTTGAAAGACAAGACTGGTTTAAGTGACAGCAGGTGGGGACAAGATATAAACTTCTTGTTGCACAGACATGTACGTTAAGTGCCTTAACCTAAAGCGTGTGCACCTCAATACACTTGGTGAAAATGAAGCAAGTACGGAAGCATTTGCAGGCTCTCAGGTAATTAGATGTAATAAGATGCAGGAAGATTTCTGGAGCTGCTGTCTTTCCTAAATATGATAAAACATAGATCAAGGCACTGGGGGGTTTAAGAATGAATGGCTGCCTTTGGTCGGGGTTAACATTTTACTCTCTGCATTTCTTGGCTAAATTTATTCTCATTTCATTTGGAGAAGATTTTTCCTGATGCTTCGGGGAAAATTTCCTGGTGATTCACTAGCCCTGTGCTTAGCCAATATTGTGACGCTGGGGGGTAAAGCAGCATTTTTGTCTGTGGTGCCTCCAGCTGAAGTCCCTGTTGGGTGCAGTCACTAAAGAATCCTCCCCAAGAGTCTTGACGCTAGCCCAAATCAGGTAATTATGTGCTAATTATTTAATACCCCCTTCCAGTTTTAATTGAATGCAGACTTCATCTCTGCTTTGCTCTAGGGCAAGGTTGTTGTGCACTGGAAAACAGTTGCCAAATTTCTTGCCTTGTAATGAAGGAAGTGGTTTCTGTAAACAGCTTTTTGCAGTGTTAGGAGCATTTCTTGGGCCAAGGGGAGCTGAGCAAATTCTGATTATGATCACGTGGTAGTTTGCAGAGCAGCTTGCATGCCTGTGGCATTTTGGGCACTGGACGTGCAATCAGATCAGCTCAGCTTGTAAAGTTTGTCCATCTCAGTCATGCTGCTGCAACTGCCGGTCAAAAGGATGCCCTCTGGGACTTCCTGAGGCAACCCTGGTGTGTGTGACTTCTCTATGGGTCTGAACAGCCTGTGAGACAAGTCAAGGAAAGTCATGTAAAGCAGTTTACATTTTCATAGTGATGCACATTGACATAGCATTTTCACATTTGCTATTTTCATTACTACTAATTCGTCCAACATCTTTAATGGTAGAGCACAATCCTGTTACAGTAAGCAAAAACCCATTAACAGAAAATTCATTGCTCACTTATCATGCAGATTAACTGCTATGTGAGAGGCCTGACTCAAAGCAAAAGCCTTTCTTTAGAATGTCAGTGTCCTGTCTCATCTGGAGCTCTGTGTATGCACTCAGCATGAGTACAAAACCCTTGGCACGTATAGCGAGCAGCAGCTACTAGCCAATAAGTGGGCCAGTCAGTTGCTGGATTGCTGGAAATCCTTCTGGTGTTTCAGCCCTGGAAGGTGGAGGATGGGAACTGCCAGAGTGAGAAGTTGCTTGCTTTGTTCGGGCCAGTTTTGGAGAAAGCAAGTTGTTGAAGGTGATGGAGTGCTCTGGAAAGGGCCGACACTGATGGGGTGCAGATTCCTGATGTGCTGGTGTGCAAGCAGTGTTGCAGCTGGTGATTCAGACATCAGGTTTTGGGGTTTTCTGAAGTATTTCTGGGTTCTTTCTAGACTCAGCAAACTGAATTCTTGATTTATTGTCTCACTGATGTCCATCAATCCAGCAAGTGGCAGCCTTTTTAAAGGATTCGGTGCCATATAGGTGTCGATGGGCATAAGAAAGCAAGACTCTGTGTACTATATATTGGACAAAGATCCATGGCTGGTGCTGAAGATTCCTCATACCAGCTAACAAGGTCAACCTTGGAAACACATTCAGACTCCCTTTGAATTGCTCTTCTTGCTCTAGCAATCATGCCTTTTTAAAGGGGAATGATGGAGTATAACCCCCATCTGGCTTTGCCAACAGCTATGGGTTTCAGACTGTTCTTCAGGAATGGTAGAGACTTCTTTGGATGCCCATGGGATCCCAAAGGATCAGCCCACTCTGCTATTATGTGAAAGACACTCTCAACTTCTCACAGCACTGTTACAAGAAGCTTGGTTATTTCCTTCAAGGGCTGCCTATAGGCACCTTCCTTCAGGGATGGCTGCGGATCCCTGGGGGACCATCTGAGCAGGCCTGAGCCATGGCTGGGATCTCTGTATGAGCTGAGATGCTCTTGGACACAGAGGTTCATGTGATTCCCTTGCTACTTATTTCATCAGTTGAATTTTACTGCGGAGGTAGTAAGGATGCTTAGAAGGCTCCTGCAATCTTGGCCGAAATTTATTTCCCATAGCATAAGTGGAAGAGAAAGGGAGTGAAGAAATCTGTTGTCTTGGAGAATATGTTTTTATCTATTAACCTGGGTGAGGAAAGACCCTTTGGAAACCACTGCTTGTCAACAAGGGATCCTTGAGGAAATACTGATTGTGTAATCAAGATCCTGACAGAGATTTGATGCCTTTCTGCAGCATCAGATCATCAGACTGACAGTGCTGACACAAAGGGTAAAGCTTCTTTGACTCTTCCTGAAGGAAATCTGTTTTCATCTTGCATAGTCCACATAACAGCCTGGTTTCCAGCTCCAAGCTATTTCACATCCAGCCCCAAAATAACAATAACAAGGGGAACTCAACATACACTTTTGTGCTTACTGGTGGGAGCTCTCTAGTTTTGGGCAGCATCTGTATAATGGCAGCACCAAGCCATCCACTTGAATCACACAGGGAAATGAACTTTCTGACAGGCCCCCTTTAAGTACTGAAAAGCTGCAAGAAGGTCTCCCTGGAGTCTCCTCTTCTCCAGGCTGAACAAGCCCAACTCTCTCAGCCTGGCCTCACAGCAGAGGGGTTCCAACCCTCCCATCATTGCTGTGGCCTCCTCTGGCCCTGCTCCAACAGGTCTCTCCCGTGCTGAGGACTCCAGAGCTGGACCGCTACACACCCAGGTCTTTTTTGAGAAAGCTTTGAAAGTCTCAGCCTGCATTTTGACCAGAGATCAAAGGAGCAGAGCACAGCCCCCTGGTGGGCTTCCATAGGGATGTTAGCCCCTCTTCCCAGTCAGACTACAGAGACCATGAAAGAGGGAGGGGAGGTTCGAGAATGTGGAGGAGAAAATGGCCTGAAGGGAGTTAGCAGACCAGGGGCGGGAAACGCACAAGAAAGAGCAGAGTGGGCAAAGAAGGACAATCTATCCCGAGAGCATTGGAGCTCATCAGGGCACCGGGCCATGGTACATTTGCAGTGGGTGCAAAGGTGTGGGGCGCTCGCTGCTTCTGCCCACATCTGGCCCCTTCCAGATAAAAGGCAAACACCCGCACAGCTGAGGGAGCCGGGTAAAGAAAACACAGGCTGTCAACCAGCCTCCTGTGTCACTTCCACCTCTAAGGTCTCTGATGAAGATTTATAGCCCAGGTTGCCCAGGCTGTTTGGAGCACAGCAGTGGAGGTACTACAAGCTTGATGATGCTTTCTTTCAATTTACTGGCAAATCTCCCTCCTTTCCAACTATTCTTTTTGAAGCCATCAGTCTCTTGTCGTGAGAGATGAGGCTTTAGGCTCATTGATCACCGTTCCTGTACAGCAGACCCAGTCCCCCTGAGCTGGCTCCCCCAGTACATAGCTGGATCCCAGCCAGGCTCCTGCGTGCTCAGCTCCCAGAGCCAGGCAAGCATTCATGCCTTCACGTCAGATGCAGCCCTCGCTGGCCTCAGACGTCTCCTCGGCCTCCTCTACCCATTAGGCATCCGCTTGCCCGGTTGGAGGGGGAAGCTTTGACTCTGATTTTCCTGGCTTCCTCATTAATCCTTGAGAAATACCGCTAACCCAGATCAGAAGAAGTTGGGAGGGGGGAGATCTGGAAATTTCAAGCTGCTCTGAGGTTGTGTTTTTTTAATATATAGCTTTATTTATTTATTTAAAGCCTCTTCCTTCCCTCCTCTGTGCTTTAATATATACTGCTCGCTTCCTACGTGCAGCAGTGCTTCACACACCACCTTCTAGCCTGGGGTCAGCCCAGGCTAGCCCTGTCTGAAGTTCCCCAGTACAGATGCTGGTGATGGGATGACCCACGAGAGCAAAGTTGTTTCTCCCCCCTAGGTCTAGGTGGGATGCAGGTCTGGGATGAGGTGGGAGGGTCCTCATGCTGGGGCCACTCCAGCGTCACATCAAGACAAGAAGCCCCAGTGAAGTTGATGGGGCTGCAAACCACAGTGTGCACCTGTGCAAACTGCAATTCCCAGGACATGTCCACCTCACACTCAACCTTTGTCCCAGGTTCTTCCCCCACCTCCCAAGCAAAGGGCCACTGACACAACTTAGAGGAGCAACAGGGAGGTGCTCTGGTTGCTCATGGGGAAGTGAGGAGTAGTGTGTGGCTGGGATGCTTCTTTGCACTCTCAGTTTGCTCCTGTCACTGTAGCACCATCGGCTTATGCTCCAGGGATTTACCTCTTTCAAGTCTTACAGCTGGATCATACCCTGCCTGCCAGGCAACTCAAGAAGGGGAAAATGCTACTTGAGGACCCGGTTGTCCATCATGAATCAGTGTCTCATGGCATGTGCCTTTAAAGATGGACACAGCAAATTGTTGAAATGCACAAAGGAAGAGACAAGGTCTGATGGGGACATCTTTGAAACGTGGTAACCCTCATCCCAGGGGAAATGGTGAGGAACCAAGAAAGTTGAATTAGGGCTGAGCTGAAACCACACATGCCCCCAGTATGATCCACAGTTGCTCATCCTCACCACTCCTCCAAAATCTAATGCAGTTGCAGTTCCATTCAGTCAGTTCAAAACTACTGCTCTTGGGGTGAGCTTGCAGCACCACTTTTGCTCAGACACTCACACTGTGGAAATCCACCCTCCTGGCATGGTCTGGTGGGAAGATATTGTTCAGAGTTCTGTGCTGTAGGACCTGCCCTGTCTCATTCCTCCCACTGCCACCTTCCACATCACATGATGGAGCCTGAATTTGCCACCAGGAAAAAACAACCTCTAAGATCTGCAAATAGTTGAAAAAACGGAGAATGTTTCAAAAAGCTCTCAGTTTTCCCACCTAGGAAATCCCAGCAGAAATATGATGAGGACAGCCGCCAGCTCCTCTCCTAGCTCAGGCAGTGGGCTACAGATGGGGTCCCCTTGTCTGTCTGTGCTGCGTAAACCTACATCATGTGTTCGGGGGCAGCTGGGTGGCCCCATGCAATGTCTGCTCAGAACAAGAGGTGATTTAATGCCTCCCCCCAGGGGTTTCTCTAACCCAGTTAAACCCCTTTTCACGTACCTGCAGCAGGCTATAAACTTCATAAGGTGGTCCCTGGAACCCTGCCTGCTGGCACCAGTGGTGGGAGAGCACAGGGCAAGCAGCTGGAGCAGTCTGTCTAGTAAAGAAGTAGAGGAAAGGGGGGAGAAAAGTCTCATTAAGGACAGAGAAATTAGCACAGGTTCAGGTAAAGCCTATGAGTGCTGTCAGAACTTGTGTGTCAAAGTCTGGGGTTGTGGTGACCTCCTCTCACTGAGAGCTGTCCTCAGCCAGCCTGATGCCTCATGGGGGTTTTGATGCCTCAGTGTAAAAGATGTGGTGTCTCTATCACTGCCAAGGCCAGGAGACTGAAAAGCGGGTGGGCTCAGCTCCCGTACATTTTCTTCCTTGCTTTTTTCACCATTTTTTGGCAAGTTGGAGCAGCATAAGATGGTATTGGTCTGCTGCGGTACAACAGCCCCTCAGTGAGAGCAGGATTGACAGATCTGGCTGGGGTACAAAGAGGAGCCTCAGGAGCAGCTGGGTGCAGGCCAGCAGGATTTACTCGTGGAAGCTCACTCCATCCAGCAAAGTATGTAGCTGCTGGCGGTGGGACAAAACAGCCCAGGACCCGCAGGGGCTGTGGGGCAGAGAGGAATGAATTAGGGGCACCACAAGAGGCAGGGAGCAATGGGTGCTCAGTGCAAGGAAAAAGCATTCAGCACTCCTAAATCAGTTCATTTCCCCCAGTGAGGGGAAGAAAAGGCCCTGACTGAATGCGGGTTGCCCCTTCAAGAGGACCCACCTGTGGTAAGGGGTGGGATGGCACGGGAAAAAACCCATTCAGGGGTCTTGGTTGTGCTCCAGGGAGATGTCTCTAAGCTGTAGCACATCTTCAATTATAGATACGGTGCTGAGGGACATAGTTTGGTGGTGATCTGGTAGTGATGGGTTAATGGTTGGACTTGATGATTTTAAAGGTCTCTTCTAATCATAATGATGCTATGATTCTAAATTGCTCTTGTCTCTATGGGATGCTTGGTACAGTCAAGGTGGGGTTTATCTTGGGGGGCTGCAGCCCAGTCTAATGTTTGTCTTTTCCCAGGAAGTTCTTGAAGGTCCAGTGCCTGGAGAGTGGGCAGTGGGAAGAGGGACACTGCATCCCCGTGGTGTGCGAACCACCTCCTCGCGTCTTTGAGGGCATGTACAACTGCACCCAGGGCTTTGAGCTGGACAGCCAGTGTGTCCTCAACTGTGAGCCGCAGGGACAACAGGTGAGTGACTCAGGGAGACAGATCAGCCAAGCTTCAGGTACTTCAGAGCATCTGAAAAGACACCCCGCAGCAGCTTGGCCATCCTTAGGGCCAAATACCCTTGTACCACCAGTCAGCAGTTGTCCTGCAAACCCAAAGCTGGCTGCAGCCTAGCTGCCTTAGAATTTCCCTCTGGATTTCAGTGAATGGAGGCAGGTCCTTGCATTTTGCTTCCTCACCCAGAGCTGGGCAGTGGCCAGGCAGGGCGAGACCCACTGCTGCCATTATTAATGTTGGCTGCTTTCTCTCTGCTTTGCAGGTTCCCATCATCTGCACCAAGGAGGGCTTATGGACAGAAGAGTTCAAACTGTGCGAGAACTTACGGGGCACCTGCCCCCCGCCCCCAGAGCTGAATTTTGTGGAGTACAAGTGCGAGCAGGGGCATGGCATAGGTGAGGGCAGGTGAAAGATAAACAGAAAATTAAGCCTTACATTGACTTAGCCTTCCTAGAGAGCTGAAGGTCAAAACGACTCCTTCTTGTACCAATACCCATTAAATCTATTAAAAAAAAAATAAATTCTGTTTTCTCTTCCATCCTTTTTCTAAACACAGAACCAGAAGTGGCTTTAGTTTTGTGCACGCCCTGGTTGTACTCATCTGCAAGACTTCAAGCTAAATCTGGCTCTAGTGTAAGAATCCTTTTTTTTTTCAGAAGGAGCAGGGACTCATTTCTAGGGAAAACCCAGCCCTTGGCAGTAATTTTTCTAATTTCTCTTCCTCCATTCCCCTCCTCAAGGTCTTTCCATTTGTTACTGCTACTGCAAGTTTGCAAGATTAATGTGGCAGGTGCTAGATAAAAGCCAATCGCATGTAACAGGGCACTTTCACCAGATGAGGGACCACATCATCCACTTCTTTCTCCAGGACTTGATTGCTTTGTGCTTTCAGGAAAAGCTGCAATGCTCAGTCTCGGTTGTTGCATCTTGTCTGGCATCCCACTGGACAGGACACTTCAGCAAAGCCTGTATTGTTCTGAAGCAGTCTGAATAAAACAGGCTGAGGCAAGTCTAAGGGCAGGGCCTGCCAAGGTTAAGCTTTGGACAGATGTAATGTGAGGATGGGTTTTAGGGCTGGTATCCACCTGTTTTTCCAGGTGCTTTTTGCAGGGATTTTTCTTCCTGGGTCACAGGAAGGCAGTGGGAATTCAGACAAAGCTATCAAAAACTGTGGAAGATGCTTTCCAACTTATTAACAAACATCCTGTAGTATTCAGGCTAGACTTCTTTTCATGTTGGATCCTATGTCCTGCCATCAGGGTTTGAGTCTGTCTCTTAGGGATTGTTCAATTTTCCGCTCATCTGTGAGAGGGGAATTGACCTCAACTCCTGTAGGGTCTTGCATAATTCAGGATTTGAGCAAGGAATTGTTATCCCAGGTTGGGAGGAAAAAAGTATCCTCTGTGTCCACCTCTACCCTCAGCGAGGAGCCCACACGTTTGGGTCTGCTGCCCTCCCATAAAACATCTTTGCCTTGTTCCTCATGAAGTCCTGAAGGCTGTCTCTCCTCATGCAGGTGCTGTGTGCGTACCTTCTTGTATCATACCTCCCAGTGACCCTGTCATCCTGCCTGAAAACGTAACTGCTGAGACTATGGATCATCGCCTGCAGCCCACCAGAGTCCAGGTAAATGGGAAGGTGGATGCCTCTAGTAGGGGATTCACTGAGAGCATAGAGGGGAGCCCTCCTCATATGGGCAGCAGGTCAAGGGAGGGGGTTCTGCCCCTCTACTCCGCTCTGGTGAGACTCCACCTGCAGTGCTGGGTCCAGCTCTGGAGTCCTCAGCACAGGAGAGACAGGGGCCATTTGGAGTGGGGCCAGAGGAGGCCACAGCAATAATGGGAGGGTTGGAACCCCTCTGCTGTGAGGCCAGGCTGAGAGAATTGGGATTGCTCAGCCTGGAGAAGGCTCCAGTGAGACCTTCTCGCAACTTCTCAGTACTTCAAGGGGCCTGAAAGAAAGATGGGGACAGACTTTGCATCAGGGCCTGTTGTGACAGGACAAGGGGTGATGGTTTTAAATTAAAAGAGGGAGATATAGACTGGAGATAAAGAAGAAATGTTTTGCATTGAGGGTGGTGAGACCTTGGCCCAAGTTTCCCAGGTGAGGCTGGCCAGGGCTCTGAGCAACCTGCTCTAGCTGCAGATGTCTCTGCTCACTGCAGGGGTTTTGGATTTGAAAGGTCCATCCCAACCCAAAATATTCTATGTTTCTATGAGTGTATCTGGTATTTTTAAACCAAAATCTCTTTGCCTTGGGTGAAGAAAGGTAAGACTTGGAAATACAAGCAGTGTAAGTCAGCTCAGGGCTGGCTGGCCCTCGACAAGGAGCTACCCAGGCTGCATGCTCTGGAGGTACCTGCTACTCACCATAACCAGGTTCTAGTGCCGAGGTCCTTCTTGTTCCCACCACTTCTTTCTCCTGTTCCCTCCTCTGAGGACACTACTGTGCAGCATCCTGCTCTCCCATACCATAGTTCAGCAGAAGTTATCAGTTCCCAAGCCAGCTTTCAAGGACTGCAGGATACCACAACGAATTAAGTTAAATGCAGGAACCTCGCTGATTTTTCAGGACATGTAGCATGCCCAAACCTGCTAAGTGGCTGTGATTGTCAGCCAGCGTGACAGGAGAAGAGCAAAAGCTGGTCCTGGGATGGTGCAAGCCTGGGTACCCCATTTTCCTGGCAGCAGGGATGCTACCCCAGGCAGGCATCTCCCTGCTAGGGAGGAGGAAGGGCACTGTCAGCTGGAAGGGGTCTCTGGCTGCCAGGGCCCGCTGGCCAGACTATTGCCTCTGCTGCTGGAACAGGAGAGCCTCTCCCTCCTCATCTCTTACTCATTTTGTAGGCAAAGCAGCTCAAATAGCTGAAATAGTTTGGATCCTCACGGTACAGCTTTCCCAAAAAAACAGCTCTGCTGGGGTAATATTTCTTAAAATAAAACCGAGATGCATAAAGAAGGAGGTGGAACAAAGGAAAGCAAACCATCCTCCCAGGAGCCAGCACTCCCATCCAAATGCTTTGCCCTCCTCCTGGGAACCCGCAGGAGGCCCAGTATCATGCTCTGCGGATACTACTGTATGTCGCCTTGAATCAGCCCCACGACGGATCAGTGCAGGGGGGGGTGAGGACACCCAGGGCGTGTGGGATGGTTAAGCACGAGCGCTGGAAAGAGTCCTTGCCTTTGAGGGATCTTATGGCTTGGACCGTCAAAGTGGTGGCGTTCAGCTTCCCTTTTGCTGCATACTCTCATGTGAGGGAGGCATTTTGCAGGGAGGAAGAGGAGAAGGAGGGAGGGGAGGCATTACTTTAAGAAACATCATACCCTGGCACTAGAAGTTGTCTCCCTGGACCTTGTTTTCCTCTCTCTCCTGTCTCTTGCCTCTGCACCCTGCTTTGCTGCTCCAAGCCTCTAGTAGCTTGACATTCCTGGGGGCTGCTGTGCTCCTGAGTTGATGGAATGAACCACACCAGGAGGTGCAGAGCCCACCTGGGGAGGGCACAGTCCTCTTTTGCTTTCAGCTCTGTTTCATCATATCCCGCAGCCGAGCAGGTTTGTCCCTCTGTCCTTACTTCCTGGCCTAGAATAGGAGTGTATTGATATGAGTGCACTAAAATGCTATTCAAGTTGCACAACAACCATGTATGGAAGATCCTAGTGTGGAGTTAGGATGCAAACATCCTCTGGGATAAGCAGGAATTGTCTTACGCAGCCAGCATCCAGGACTGTCCCATCTGATGACAGCTCCCTCAGGGTCTGCCTTCCCTGCACTGGCTGAGGACAGCCAGGACCTCATCCTGCCCCAACCCCATCACAGCAGAAGGACTTGCAGCAGGTCTACATGGGCAGAGCTGCCTTGTCTCTGGCTGCTGTGCTGCTGCCCGTGGGTGCTGGAGCTGGTCTGCCTGCTGCTGCACATTTCAAACAGGAGGCTAGGAGAAAACATATGTGCCCCTTTGTGCAACTCCAGCTCAGCGAAGGGCATCCTAGGACACTTTCACAGGCCAGACATCATTTTATGGGGCCTCAGATTTCAAAGTCTGCCTGAGCTTTACAAGGAGGAAATTACATGTGCGGTGGGGCTTTTCTTCCCCCTGTATAATCATGAGTGCTCCCCACAAACCCCTGCCGAATGAGCAGGTCAACATGTTCCAGGGCAATGAAACTGAGCCCTTCACATCTTGCTCTCGTGTCCAGCTGGCTGCAACAGCTGAGTTCCTGCCTCATAAATACCAGTGATAACCTCAGTCCTGCGAGTGAATTTGAGTCTGGTGTATCTGCTTCAGGCCAGGTCTGGGGAGGGGAGTGCTCCTGGGACATGGCTTTCAGAGCCTGAGTGAGGATGTCACGGATGTCAATGAGCAAATTAATGCAGGCACTGAATGATGACCGGCTCAGGTCCCCATTCCATACAAGTCAGGAGCTGGTGAATCCAGCACCATGCAGATGGGTGATGGCAGACTTGACCCACCATGGCCCTGGGTGTCTTCCTTTCAGAAGCAGCTTGTAACCAAGTCAGACACTGTGAGGTGGCTCTGCAAGCCAAATCCACTTCTCTGATGGCCTCTGCCATCTAATTTTGTCCTCTCTCAGCTGTGTATCTATGTACATTTACATACACACACATGTGTGTCTATCTAGCCTCTGCCTTGAAAAATGTACCCTGGTAAAACCTGCTCTTGGTGACCCTGCTTTAACAGGTGACTTGGATTAGAAGATCTCCAGAGGTCCCCTCCAACCCCTACATATCTACCTACCATTCTGTGATTCTGTGTTTGTGGGTGAACCAGATGCAGCAGCTTTGGGTTTGATGGGTTTCAAAGGGTTTCCCACTAGGCAGCAGTGCGGGGAGAGTCCTGGGGGTGCCACTGCTGTTCTGCACAATGATGAGCAATGCAGTCTTGCAGGAGACCCTCTACCTCCAGAAAGCATTGGTAGCTGTTGCGCTCCCTCTACCACCTCTCCTAACAGCTCTTTTCTCCTTCCCTTCTCAGCATATTGTGTGCACAGGCAGGTTGCGCTGGTATCCTGATCCCTCCGCCATTCACTGCATCCAGTCATGTGAGGTAAGCCCCCCCTGCCCCCAGCATGAGCCGCCAGCTCCTAGCAGGGAAGACTTGCTCCAGCACAAAGCTGGATGGCTTTGACTTCATGTTCGCTCTCAGCTGGGCCAGGGTTTGTTGGCTGAGCCGGGACCAGAGGAAGCATCCTTGTGTATGGTCCCCTACAGCCAGGGTGATGCTGGGGAACCAGAGCTGCAGAATAATCCATTTCCTTCCTCGCCTGCTGTTGCTTTTTCTTGGCCAGCCTGGGAAGAATGTTCTAGCAAAAGGATTTCACTGGCAAGGGGTATCCCCAAAAACCTTGTGCTGAATCCAAGCCTGAATATTTTCTTTAACCAGAACCGCAGTTCTAGAGTAACATGGGTCCAGAAAAGCCCTGTGTGACTCACACGTCCAACCAAAACAATGAGGATTTCCAGCCTCATACATGCAAAACAAACCACTCCTGAAGAATCTGCAGACAAAGAATTCCTTGCAGAAATCGGTTAGCCACTCATTTTGCTTTGAATAACGAGCAGGCAGGAGAAAATCATAGGCAGCCTGGAGTCAGTTCGCAAAGGAAATTAAAAATAGGGAGTCTTTGTCAAGCCCTGGTTGTTATTATGATTGAGGATAAAAGGAAAAAGGGTGGGAGGGGTATTTTGGAATGTTGCATGCTGAAAATTTGGGATTTTTACCAAAAAGGAAAATGTAAATGAAGTTTGCACACCAAAAATAGCTTTGGGTTTTGCTGATTATTTATTTTACGTGCTCATTTTGATGCAAATGATCTCTTTTGCTTGCCGATTCTGTCTAGCTCAGCTCTTTGGTGACTGAAGTTCAGGAGAAAGGGCAATGTTGCAGGGGGCACGTCCCCAGGAAGGAAACATTATGGTCAACAGAAGGTGAAGCAGTTATTTCCCAGACTCGATGGCTGTACTGTGTGTATCTACTGCAAGAAATGGGCTGCAAGCATAAGGGAATGAGGTGCTGTGTGCTAGTGAGGTGTTTGATGGTTGAGTGTCAGAGCTTAGTGATGGATCCTCTGGCATTCTGGGAGCTCCATGTCTTTCTAAACCACATCTTTTAGTTCAGCTCTTGGGCAAGGTACTTGAAGTAGGATGGGTTTATTTGGAGGGCAGCTCAGGTGTTCCTGTTTGTCGTTCTCCTGCTAGCAAGGGAGAGAAGCTCCTTGTGATCTCAAGAGTTGGTCCATCTGTGAAAGAAACAGGTGGGGTGTGAGGTGCTCCTTCTTCCCTTCCTCTGCAGCTCAGGGGAGAGAAAGCCAACACAGGAATGAGGATGCTTTCTTAAGCTCAGGTGCACCAGATTGACCCCAGCCTTTCCTCCTCTGTGGTTCCTGCACCTCATCTTGAGTCTGTGTCTTCAGCAAGAGATCCCACAGGGGATGGAGAAAAATGTCAGCTTATTTTTGTGTGTGTGTTAGCAAGGGAGACACCAACTACCTGAAGTCCCAGCATCTTGCAGTAACAGTCACTGTCTTCTCATTGGCCACCCAAACATACTCCTAGCCAACATGACCTCTGTCTGTTCCTGGATGCTTCCCATCCCCTTTTACTCTTAGAAAGCAACACTAGACAGTAGTCTTAGTAGAAAGGAGGTTAAGCTAGCCAAAATCTTGCAATATCCTACCAGAAGATGGAGAGTCCATGCTCTTCATCACCCTTTTAGGCTTTTTAATGCTTTTTCTGCTTTCAATTAATCTTTCATTGGGAATGACCAAGTAGTACAAACTCTTTCAGCTGAGGTCTCACCAAATCTCTGCACAAAGCTTCCTTGGTCTGGAAATGTCTCTCTTGATAGGACCCGGTACTCTTTCTGTTATTTCTGCAGTTGCATCAGTCTGGTAGCTCAGAGATATCCTGAGGTCAGCAAGTACTCCCAGATTTTTCTCTACCTCCTTTGTTGCCAGCTGATGAGCTCCAAGCTAACAGCAGATGTTTTACCATCACTACAAGAGCTTGCCCTTCAATTTTATACAAGTGAATGTCATCCTATTTCTCTCTAGTCCTTCAGGTCATCTAACTCTGTCAGATACCTTGATCCTCCTCTGTGGAACAAAGCCTTCTTCCTCATTAGCAGTTTCATCAGCACAGGCCCATTTTTAAGGTCACAGTCACTCACTGTAATACTGATGAAGATCCATCCTCAGGTAGTTTCTTTCACCCCATTGCTCTCCTTTTTGATACAGCTCACAGTTACCTCCTTCCTCTTCTCCTCCTCCTCCTCACTTTTCACATACATGTTTTTGATAATTCTTTTCATTGGGCATCTTCTACAATGATGCAGGTTGTTAAGGTTGAATTGATAAGCCACATGTTCCTAGAGAACTTTTTTGTGTGTATGTTTTGTAGTAGTCATTGTTTTGCCATAAAGAATAACTCACCGAAAGTGTCTCTTTCAAAGTATTGCTCTTCTTGGCACTGGGAAGAAAGGAAGTGTTACCAATCCCCTTGTTTGACTACAGAAAATGCCCTGAATGTTGTTTCCACCTTATCTGTGCTGGCTTCCATTATCATTCCTATTCCTCTCCTTCCTCCATTCTAGTGACCAAAAGGACTGCAGTTCTCAGAGGCCATATCACTTGGGACCCAGTCTCTTGAGGGATGTAGGGATATCAGATAGCAAGAGTCAGGTAGAGATGGATTGTAACCTCTCATCTCTCCTTGCTGTGTGATGCCCCGTGACCACAACTCCTTTTCATGTTCTTCCTTCATTTACCTGCACAAGAAATGTTCTACTCCTGTGGAATATAGCCCCTGACAGGTCTGATGTGGTTCAGCTTGGCTCGCTGTTTCATGGGACATCTTAATCCCAGGTTCCTCCTCATTTCACGGTAATCCTTCACAGGAGGCACCTCCTATAGGACTCCAGCCGCTGCTCTCCACTGTCCAGGTCAGAGTCATCCCTTGGAGGCGCCACTGTCTCTCCTTTGATGGCAAAGTACATGTTGCATGAGGAAGCTTTCTCATCTGGATGCCTCAGTGAGGGAAACAACCCTATATAAGAGAAATACAGGCCACCTGGCTGCTCGTATCATCTCTTTCTGATGGAGTCACTTCCATCTGGGAAAAGGGAGCAGGAGCCAAGACTGAACCTCCCCAGCCCCAGCTGGAGACCTGCCTCACATTGGAAAGTTCAGGTCACCACACAATGGTGTTAGAGGGATTCTTGCTCATCTTTCTTGTATGCTGGCAGTGGCTCAGCCTGCCTGATCATCCTTCTCACCCCTCTCCACACCTCCCTTCTCTTTCCATTAATCTGGTCATCCATCTGTATCCTGGTCTCTCACTGCACCTTGCCAAGATCCCCTTCCCTGGAGCAGGGAGGCACATAGTTCATCGGGTGATGGAGGGAGGGATGCAAACCCTTCCAGGAGCCCATCAGGAATATGAGTTAGCACTGAGCATGCTTGGCTTCTTGAGGGCCAGCAGAACATCTCATACCCTGCCATCAGTAGAAAAACAGATGGTAGCACTGAAGGGTGAGGGGGAGGTGGAGAGGAGAGGAGAGGAGAGGAGAGGAGAGGAGAGGAGAGGAGAGGAGAGGAGAGGAGAGGAGAGGAGAGGAGAGAAATCCCTCCTCTGGTTTTTTTGGAGGACGTGGTCATGGTCCTGGTGCCGTGTTTGGCTGCTGTGAGGGAGGTGTTTGCAGCATCTAGGGCAGGTTCTTCTAAATCATCCTGAGGTGATCACTTCTCATCTATCCTTCTCCTGTGCCCAAGAGCAAGTGAGGCTATTGACTTCAGAGGAGCAGACAGCATGTACAGTGATCCAGGATGCTTCCTTAGATTATTCCTGCTGTGGTCCAATATGGTCCATGCATGAGTGTGGCTGCTATAGAGCATCTGTCTGTGCAACTCACTAGGTCTGTGCTCCTCTATCTCCCACCACAGAGGATCCTGTGGTTCACATTGTGGCTGTGGTTTAAGTGAAAAAGTTCATTTATTTTATCACTGTCATCATGTTTACCCACTGTTACTCACAGGATGTAGTAACCACCACTGTCCTGCTCAAATATACTCAGAGGAAGGCAGGTTCCTCCTGCAGTGATCCGAATGGGGGCAAGCTCTTCTGTGCAGCCATCCCATTGTGCAATATGCTGGCCCAGGCTGCCTGTGACAGTGGTGGAGTCCCCATCCCTGGCAGGATTTAAAAGCTGTGTAGATATGGTGCTGAGGACCATGATTTAGTGGTGGACTTGGCTGTGCTAGGTTAACAGTTGGACTCAATGATTTTAAAGGTATTTTCCAAGTGAAATGATTCTATGATGACCTTGTCCCCATGTCCAGCTCTGTTTCATCATTCCATGAAGGTAGCAAAGGGTTAATTGCAAGGAATTGAAGGCATCGTGCTTTGGACAGACCACCCGAGGAAAGAGCTACAATCAGTCTGGTCTGTCTCCATAGGTTAGCAATTCCTTCCTGATGTGACTCTGTGCCATCTCTGGTTGGGGTTGGCTTTGCTCTGAGCAGTCCTGTCTGTATTCTGGGGGAACATGCAGAGGCTTTGACTTGAGATGTCTGCTTCACGCCCTGAATGAAGCAAAGCCATAGCAGAAAGCTGTCATGAGCATGAGCTGCTGGGAATTTCTCAGGTCTTCCCCGCATGAGAGCAAGGTCTTGCTGCCCTTGCACAGGCTGCCGGTCATGTTATCACAATCGTAAAACATTAATCTGTTCCCTGTTTCATGGTTTTCCTGAGGTATTACAATGGAAATGATGAGATAGTGATTGAAGTGTGTTTGTGGTTGCGAGTTGTTCTCGAATCTCTCAATCCAATGGGTAGTCAAGGACCCTGATGGATCCTTGGCTGTTCCCACCAGCATGCATAAAACCCTTGCTCTTCACGTCTCTGGCTTGTCTCCAGTATTTGTCAGCCAGAATTAACCCCTCTGAAGGCATATGCAGAAGGGATGGTGGGAAATCTCTTCTGAAATCAGGGTCCTGCTGTGCTCTAATGTGACAGGAGACAGAGTGTGACTCACTCCCTGGGCAAAACACCGAAGCCAGGTTCCAGCTGCAGGCAGCTGCCTCTGCTCATCACCATCAGTGAGGATTGATTGTCCCTCCTCCCAGACCTGGGAGGGGGCTCTGATTTTGTCCTGTGGCAAAGCTCAGCACAGGAAAATAGGCAGAAACATGATTCTGGTGGGATGCTCTGGTCTGGGAAAGAAATCCTTTTCTGCTCTCCTGGGGTTTAAGGCAATGAAGACTACAAGCACTGCACCTTCTTCGAGGACACTCTCTAGAGCAACTACTATAGCATGGCCAGAATTTAGTCACCTTCTCATGATATTCACATCATCAGTCTCTCATCTGTTGTTCTTGCGGGAGCATTTCACGACATCTTTACCCAACGTGCAACTCTGCATCTGTCTGCTGCCTGGCTTTGAAAACATGGAGAGGATTCTACTGGATGTGACTACTGCTCTTGCAAGCAGGCAAGAGGCAGAAGACCCATATGGCTCCTGTTCCTTCAGGAATCTCACTAAAACCAAAGTCCTTGGGATCCAGGTGATGAAACAGAACTCAATGAGTTGCCCTAGATTCTGGTACAGTCAAATATTTGATAGTACATGACATGTTGGCCTCTACATCTCAAGAGGGCACATTGGAGTTGGAAAAAGGATTAAGAGGATGACACATCTGCCCTTCACAGAGACCTTAAACCATCTGGGACTCTTCAGTTTGGAGTGCTGCTGGAAGTTTACCAAGTCACCAAGGTGCTGAATAAGACAGATGCAGAACTGGGGAGAACTTGCTGAGACTGGCAAATGATTTGTTTCAAACAGGTGAAGGGAGGAAAGTGCTTCGAAAACAGCTGAGTACTGGACTCAAACTGGCTACTTCATGAGGCTGCAGGGGTGAGTAGGAGCTTTAAGTTCAAAAAGGGATTAAACAAATTACTGGATATCAGGGCCACAAACAGATACTGAAAGGACCAGGCAGCGCTATAGTTTTCACCATGCTTAAGGCAAAAAGTGCAGATGATAGGGGAGTATGAGGTGGTCACTTTTGCATTGGAACTGGTCCCCAACTGGTGGAAGCAAAGCCCTTCATTCTGGGGAGGCAAGATGGGGAGCTCTCTGTGTACCTTCTGGGTACATTATCATGCTGCTCTTGGCATGAGCAGCACAGGCTTCTTAGTGTGGGAAACAGCCTTCCAGGAGAGGAGCCCAAAGAAATCTATTCCTCTTCCAAGAGTCTCAGCTGAGGCATATTTGTCCTAAATTGTGAGAAGATAGCCGTCCCCTGCATATGTGTAGATTGTCATTATAGAAGTCTCATTTTCTTAAGAGACAAAACAGAGAGGAATGAAATGATCACACACCAGCATGGCGCCAGGACAGGGAACAGGCTTGAAGAGTCCCAAAAGATGGGGGTCTTTTGGCATGGGTATGACCACAGCATCCAGGCATCCCACCAGTGGTGGTGGAGACCCAAAGAGGTTGAAGCAGCCTCGGGTCCCCCAAGCCACATTGTGCAGGCCTTGGGATGCCCTGACCTGTGGCTACTTCTCTGC